>MU187227.1:81114-104087 GCA_016904865.1 Pissodes strobi | reverse complement strand
TCGCTCGACACTTCATCTCTACAAGAAAATCGACATTTCAAAATTTGGCAAACTAATTAGTTTTTTAAAAAGCAAATCTCAAGAAGTCCAAAACATTGAAAAGGAATGAAATAAAACAGTTTTTGAGTGAGGCTCCTGATAGTGAATTTCTACTAATGAAAGTAGCTTTGATTATGGGTATTGCCGGGGCTTGTAGATGCGATGAGCTGACACATTTAAAAATTGAAAATATTCAAGACAAAAGTAATATATTTTCGTTGTTTCGTCCGATACAAAAACTAAAAAATCAAGAAGTTTTACTATTCTTGAAGAAGGATTTCCAGTAAACCCAGTTGATTTGTGCAAAAAATACATTTCATAAGACCAAAAAATACCGATCACAGCCGCTTTTTTGTCTTTTATAAAAATGGCAAAAGTACAAGTCAGTGTGTGGGTATCAATACTATGTCAAAAATACCCTCCATAATTGCTGCTTACCTTGAAAATCAAGAACTGTACACCGGACATTGTTTGAGAAGATCTTCCGCTACCCTGCTAGTTAATGCCGGAGACAGCCTGACAACACTTAAGCGCCAGGAGGATGGAAATCATCATCGGTAGCGGAGGGCTACATCGAAGAACCCGTTCAAAACAAAATTAAAATTGCTGAGAAAATTCAAGGGATCAGCAAAATATCAAACAACGACCCGGGTGGAACAAATGCCCTCAACTTCCAATGGAGACATGGAAAATATGACAATATCCAGTTCATACAAAACAATGACGATTTCATTTAATATTAATGTTAATTTAAATACCTGTAATAATATTGAAAATAAATAGAAAGTACTTAAAAAAGAGCGTGGGTTATGATTTATAACTCACTAGTGTGTTATTTGATAGTTTAGTTGTCTGAAATTACATGAATAATGATACTTAAAACTGACATGTGTTGGATAAAACATATTATTAAAATCATACTTTTAGTAATATATTCTAGTAGCGTAAAAATTCTATTTGGCATAGAAAGCTGAATTTGCCACAACAGTATAGTACATATTTACAATAATTAAGTGATACAATAATGCATGTTCAAAAATAAACTATTGGAACAGGGAGTTAAGGTGGGAGAGAAGAGCTCAGAGCCATCGTGGATAAAACCGAACTAAGCTGGTATACAATAACTTAAGTACCTTACCTTTAAATGAGTATTAATGCTACAGTTATGCAACAGTGTTTTTTTTCGAGATGTACTGTAAGTAGTGTAATCCGAATCGGAATTGTAAAAATGTATTGGGTATCCCATTCGAAAACAAAAATTGTTTAATTTTTAAATATTTTATTATTTAATGCATAAAATGCGTATTTTAAAATAGCGAATGGAGGAGGAAAATGGCGCTTTTCTTGCCAGGAAGGTAAACATTTTAACCCCCGCGCTGCAGTATTTGTATTGCCGAAAACAGCAAAGCAATGAACAGTTATCGACACACCTACATGGTTATTATCATTAGAGCCTTTAAATGCGACAGCTTGCTGCGATTGTTCTTATAAGTATGATTGCATGCAATATTTTGAAGAGGAAATTATTAAGCAAATGTGTCATGACAAATAGTAAAAAAGTCATATACTTCTCAAGAGCGAAATTATATTCCCCTTGTTAAAAAACCATTTTGAAGACGCTTTCAAATCTAACGATTTAATTTTGTACGTTTTTAACATTCCGCGCCATTGCTCGCATTCCAAAGAGGAATTAAAATCCATGGCGATACTACTAACGCCATCTCTTGTTTACAACGTTTATCCACTGCTTCAATCAGTCTAGAAAGCTAAAAGCAAAGCGGCCTCGAAAGGCATCTGACCAATCACAGCGCTTTCCACAAAAAGCCGCTGTATCCCGGCGATATTACTAGCGCCATCTGTTGTAACCACGTTTACTCATCTGAACCCGACCGCGTATCCTACGCCGAGTCGACCAATCACAGCGCATCCTACGCTAAAACTCTACTAAAACTACTAAACTGCCTAACTAAAATTCCGATCTTTAATAATCGAATTTCATGAAAACTAGCCGGCAGATATCAACCAGATTTGCGATAAAATTCATAATATTAATTTAGACAACCGGTCATGCCAAGTTTTTACACAATATCTCTATATTTACATTATTGCCCTTTCTATCCCGCCAGAAGGGGCGGTGATAACTTCTTCAAGTTGATCTAGTTATCACGTTCTAGTAGGAAGTAGCATCTCGACTCTCACCCAAGTAAGTGGCGCCAAGGGCGCTTTCCCGTTTCCAGCCGGCATGGCGCTAATGCCGGGGAAGTTTTCACGTTTTAAGACCTCATAATCTCTCTAGTTCTTTACTCATGTGACATAGTGGTATCCAGCCATAATCATCGTCATCTCAAGCCCACAAAAAGGTATTTATCGGCACCCTGACTGCCATTACTCTTACAAGTATGACGCTGTACCATCGCTGTCCTGGCGTCCCCATTGGTCTCGTCCATGGGAATTCCACAATCGAGTCTTGTGTCTCTAACCACAAGTAATCGAGTCTTGTCTTGAAACCCAAGTAAGTAAACTCACAGGTTTGCAATCACTCTCTTAAGTAAGACGCTGCACTAGCCCCCCATGGCAATCGGCCATGGGAGTTCTCACAATAGAGTCTCTAACCAATATTAATCTAGTCTTGTCTCGAATCTCAAGTAAGTAAACATAAACGTTTACATTCACATTCTCTCAAACGTGGTACCATCGCTGTGCTAGCGTTCCCAGTGGTCTTGTCCATGGGTGTTCAACATTCTCTATCAGAGTATAACATTCGGTTGTTATGCTCTGGCTCTATTCTAATATAAGGACTTGTCTGCCAGTATTCTCAAGATCTCACAAATGCTTATCCCCTACGCGGATTTCAGCTTCCCTATGCTACCGGCATAGCATGTTTTACAATCATTTTTGCGTGTATACAAACCGCATTCACAAGGGCATCCGGGTCATGCCACATGCATATATATCTGCATACCATCTCAAACTACTACATTCAAGTCCTTCTTATTTGCAAGAAATTGAACAACATTTTACATAGAAGCTACAACAGACTTAGTAAGTGTTTAAAGTGACTTTTCCTGTGCTGGAAGATACACTGCTGAACGAATTAAACGTTTCTCGTCAATTGTGAACATAGTGTACATAGTAGCTTATAGGTGTAACTTAAGGTAATATTTATCCTGTTACTATTGCTTGTATATTACTGCATTTCATATCAGAGTTAGCTCAGCAAACTGAGCGCATACGTAGCAGTTCCGCAGGGACTTTAATGAGCATTTAAAAGTGCATAGCTTCAAGGTTATGTTTATAATCATATACTAGTTTAGAATTACAACTGTTTAAGCAATGCTTTAGCTTTTAAGAGTTTTATTCTTGTGATATTCTTTAAGGTCGATATCTAGCATCGACATATATTATCCATATCGTAGCACTGACTACATACAATCATTTAATGTTTAAATTTTGTTTATTTATGAGCTTCCTGCTATTTTCAGGTAAAATAACTTATTAAAATATTCATATAATGCTAAAGCTTTTTGTTTTATTTACAAATGACTTTAGAACTAGCCCCTATGGTTAATTAATATAGTGCCTACGAGCACATCTCTGTTTGTTTAGAACATCGACCAAGATCGAATCTGAAACACCCATTTTCGATAATCATCTTATTCGCGTTGGGCATCAAACTATCCGCGGGAGGAAATTCCTATTAATTGTCCTCCCCTGGTACGTAAATAGTTATTACGTTAAAATTTTCCTAATAAAACTACTTTTATCTCCTATATAGCTAATACAGAAATGTTTGACAGCACTCAACCTCAGTTATATCGCACAGAACAGGTGCACAACGATAAAAACACAGTAAACCATACGCGGAAGAGCACAAGGGAAATCTGTACTAATCGACAGAGTAGAAATAGTGTTGGAGAAAACATTATTTGAGAGATATTTGAAAATACATAAGGGAAGGGAAAAGCGTTTCTTTACTTAAATTAAACATGTCTCTATGAAGGACATTCAGTTAAAAGGACGTGGCGGGATAGAACTATCTAATGTTCTCGGCAGGCATTTATGGATGGCTTGTCAACAGGCTTAAAATCATCTTCGGACAAAGGACATAGGTTAACATATATTAGAAGTGATAGGATATTTTCGAATGGTGAAGGAAGTGTATGCCGATAGTTTTGAAGAATATTTTCAGCAAATGCATTTATTTCAGAAAATTCTGTTATAGTGATAGACAATGTTAGCTCTCATTCCAGGAAGAAACTACCACCAAGTTCTTAGAGGATCCCAGAAATTATAAACTGGTTCACCAGAACGGACATGGCATACCGTTTTGAAGCGATATGCTAAAGAGAGATTTTTTTAAAATTACGGAGCTCATAATTCAAAATTTAAAAATACGATATTGATAAAACTGCTAAAAAACGTGGAATAAAAACGCTAAAATTAGCATCAAATCATTGACCTCATATGGGTGCAAATGAAAGGATGCTTGGATGCAAATAATACTACTTTTAAAATGAAGGAAGTAGGTACATGATCTTATGACTGACTAACTAAAATAATCTCCGAACAAAATTGGTGAGATGTTGTGAACCGTGTAATAAAAGGACGTGAAATCTAGATAACCTTGTGAAAGAAACTGTTCAACCACTTGTTATTTTCCTAGAATCTTCGGATAACCCTTTTGAACCTCAAAGACCTCGATATCTAAAATGTTGTAGATTCTTTTCCACAGAACAATAATTCAAATATCTCATTGTCATTTTCACTTCACGCATGACCCTCCGCTCGCTCCGGGGCGCATCCAAACAAAACTAACCAAAACTAACCGAAATTTTGAAAAAGAAACAATCATAACTTTGAAAAAAAAAAACATCGACGGGAATCGAACCCGGGCGGGAAACATAGCATCCAACCACTGAGCTACGAGACCACTTGAAAGCAATTCGCTGGACCATAAATATATGGTGTGTCAACAATGTAATGCGCGCAACTCTGAAGCCCTGTGATCGGGGTCGGAAACGTCTACTGGTTGGATTAGCTATAAAACGTGAATACTTTGTTGATGCCCTTTGTATATAAAAGAGGATTAATATAATTTGAAAATAAATGTCACTTTTATGTAATGACTTGAAATTTAAACTAACTTTTATGAAATTATCTTATGTAATTAAGCCAAAATCTCTAAAAATATCGAGGAAAGCTTAATTGATCAACTACAGCTTTAAGCCTGAGAATATTCCAACTAACTTTTCGAGACGAAATTCGGATTTTAATGGAGCCACAATTCACGGTGTTACGTAATCTACGAGCATTTTAACCCTCTTTATTTCGAACCAGAGATAGAAATTTCATATTAGAAGTTTGATTTATATTCCCAAATTCAATTTGTATTCGCGATTACTACAAATTAAATAGGAGTTACCTTTTGCATATCTCCGGTTAAATGTTTTATACTTTATAACTAAATTTTGTGATGAATGTGCCAGTTACTTTTGACAAGAAATATGCTCCTGTTTTAAGTAAAATATATTGTGAAAGTGAAATTGCTAAGTTTTCAATAATATCCGCTTACATTGGATTAACGACTAGCTACACCCTCAGTGATAAATCCCGATGCCACTAGAGAGGAACAAAGAGCATAGTCAATCAATTTTTGTTTTTCCAACTTCCCCTTCTAACAATCTAAAACAAAGAAAAGCTCTTGCAGTTTTCTTTAAAACTTGGCAATTATGCATCTTATTTATTCCAGTAATAATCGAACTATTTGTTTCACTCGGGTAGTAACGTTAACTCAGAATCTGAAACATATTTATTCTAATATAAGGCGTATTTTGTTAGTTTCATTATTAATTGCCTCTTACGTTCAAAAATAGCTGGTATATTTTGTATGATATTTAAATTATTTACATACATATTGTAAATATTATTACTTTATGAAGAGAGAATACAAAAAAGATGCTTATACTTCATAAGATTTGTAACGGAATATGTGCTTATTCCACTACACTAAAATTTCGGTACAATTGTAAATTATTTTCGATATTTGGGATTTATGTTGCCAGTGACATCTATTCACGAATGGGTTTATTTCGTGTAGTTAGCAATTTTAGGAGCGCAGTAAGCTATTTATACCTACAATTCATGAATTTAATTTACTATAGATTACTATATCTAATATTGGGTATTTCTATGGCTTGATGCTGCGTGATTTTTAGTAGTAACCACATGTCATAAATTAGCCAGTAACAATGAGCAAGCATAATTTGTCCAACGTCTTAAATTTTGGCGAGGTCATTTATCTTGTGTCGAGACGCCGACGACGGGTGAGTGGTAATTTTTTAATCGTGAAATATTTAATTCATCTTGCGATATATTTAACTAATTCTTTCTTTTTTAAATACATAATTAATATTTGTTTATGATTCGTTTAGTCTTATTCGACTAAAGCAAGAATTTAGCATTGTTATATTCCATTTTTAATTAGCTTACATCTTCAATAATTTTTAATTATTATCGTGACCCTTGTGGGTAATAAAACCGATTTATTCGTGAATATTTGCGTCTCTCATTAATCGAATTCATGTAATTTGAAAGAGGCTTAGTCCAAATTTAAGGAGAACGTAATTATTTTATCGTTCAGTGGTCAGGCACATTTTTTATGTATTTTCATACAAATTGAACTGTATTATTTGGGTTAATTCTCAGAGTAAATTCTATATATTCCTGCAAAGGTAGTAAATTGAATTTTCAGTTGAATTTCTCCGAATTTTCCCTCATAGTATTGCTCGTTTTAATATATTTTTTTCCTTTCAGGCTTATTTAATTAAATTTTCAGTTTATTTGTTGCATCAAGTATATAACTATTAGCACTCGCCCTGTCTTGTCTCAACCCTGATGTACCGACATTACTTTGCATTTACGAGAGGTTAGCCTCGTATGTAAATTTATCTGGTTTTATCTGTTATCTAAATTTCTATCTCGAATGCGAAGTGGTGATTATATTATCTTTCTCTTTAATTAAATTGAGGCGCAGATGCGCTCAATTTTCGTTTATGTGCCAAGGACCGAAATAAAAGTAATAGCAATTACTTATTTTGAGTTATAAGACTCGTTATTAGAGGTTGTACTTTTATTTTTCTATTTATTATCAAATTCAAGTTATCTTTTATTTAGATTTACCGAGCGTCACTGAATTGGAACGTTATTCCATTATTTTCTTTTGAATTTTAAATTTCAGAATTATTTTCTTTTGAATTTCATAGTTTAAAGTAAAGAAAAGGATATCTTGAGTAACAGTAGTTATTTATAATTTTTGTTCAACTTAACATTGTAAGTTAAGTTTCTGATTATATCTGCTTTAACCAGTAAATTTTGAAATTGTTCATTGCTTCCTCATGTGTTTAACAGTGTCACTGATGTCCACATGATATTTCCCTGAATATTATTTAATTAGCGATACACATTGATTTAAGACTATTTTATTTCCTCTGGCATGTACTCAACACCCCCCGAATTGGCTGAAAAAACCACCGTGCATGGCAAGTAGCAGGTGTTCGTCCACTTGCTGTACAAAGTGTTCTGAGGGAATCAATACTTTGTGAACCAAATAAGTCCTCGATAAAACCAAGAGATACTAACTTGGGAATAAGCAGCAGCGGTTCCAGTAGAGGTCCCAATACCATCGCATGGTTAGAGAATAATTGCACAAGCTAAGTATTAGCCAATCAGAAGATAAACATATTGTAAAAACCAATTATAACGCTTCATTTATTTTTTTTTAATCTGTCACAATTAATTTTTAAAATTTTTCACATTAGTTCTAAGGCAGTTAGTTATTACTAGGTCAATTTATTCATAAACTTTATTTCAAATAATTTCATCAATTATATTTGCCACTTGATTATATAGATTAACTCCATTTCAAATTTCATGAATCTTAATTGTAATTTAATTGTATAATTAATATAATGTTGTCTTGAAATTAATTTCTTTAATTTATCGCAAGATAGAGGTCTGTGAGACATTGCGAATTATAAGGGCAAATTTCTGATATTTTTATCTTTATATTTATTTATATTTAAGTATTCATATTCAGTTCGCATTGTCTTTAGGAACTCTGGCGCCCACAATACACAAAACAAATCACTGCTGATAAAATAACGACGACCTAGTGTTTCATTACAAAATGGCGCACAATGACATATTTAATTAATTAATTAATATTTCGCTAGCTCTCGCTACAAATTAGCGCCCAACTAAATATATCGTTACAGATTAACCTCGTCGTGTCGTGTGCTTTTCAGCACACACCTTTTTTTAAAATCAAAATAAATGGTGTCGTTTAAACCCCCATACTTTGGATCAAATTAAACAACTGCTCGATACTACTAACAAGATGAAAATAGATAGTTTACTACATTTTAATAAACATGATTTGGGGTGCCCCCACAGCTGCAAATATTTATAAGATTATGGGATCACCTATTTATCTAATCCCCAAAGTATAAATCTTGATTCTAATAAATTTATAATGGGATTTAAGCAATAATTTATTTATCTTATTGTTCTCTGTAACATACCTATTCGCTCAGCAAGGGAATTCGATTCCCTCAGTTTCTCCTTTTTTTCAATGAAGCCAACTGTTCAGAATTCATTCGCAAATAACTTAAGTTTTTCGTATACTTGGACCGTCTGAAATAGTTATGAAAATATAAATGTTTTTCCGGTTTTTAATTTTTTGCTCAATTTCCATACAGCTGTTTCCTACTTTTCATAAACATTAATATTACATTGTATCATATTTTTAAAGTGAAAACTTCTTTGGCCCGTTCAGCAAACTTTTTCTTTTGTCGTGAATAAGACTGAACTGTCTACGTGTGTAACGCTCAAAGCTGAGTCTCTGCACAATTCACCCCTTTAGAAAACTTTATTTTAAGACACACAGAAAAAATTTTCAAATAGAAGTTTTAGGATTTTTCTTGAAACAGTTTAGCAAACTAACCAAAAGAATAAATAACTGTCGGAAATCGAGGAAATGTAGAAAAAGTTATTACTTATTAATATTATTACAGCTTTGAGATCCTTAACCTCTACTTTTCAAAAATATATAGTTTGCCTATGTTTGCACTAGCCGTTTTTTTAGTAATTTTACTTTAAGTAGCTATCTTAGTCTCAGTCGCCTCTTGCAATACGGGCAAATATTGTTATTTCTTATCGCAACAGGCATGGACCACCAAGGAAAACAAAACGTTATAATATGACAGTAAATATTTACTCCGTTACGATGCTGTTGCTCCCATTGTAAGAGGCGCCGCTAATTAGATTAGTTATTTAAAGTTAAGTAACTAAAAAACGACTAGTCCAAAACTAGGCAAACTATATATTTTTGAAAAGCGGAAGCTAAGGAGATCTTAAAATTGTAATAATATGCAAGGCATTCCATTCAAAGAAAATAAAACCGACAATTTGTTGCATTTCGACAGTCATTTGTTTTTTTGGTTAGTTTGTTTAAAATTTCCAGGAAAAATCCTAAAACTTCTATTTGAAATTTTTTTGTGTCTCTTTAAATAAAGTTTCTAAAGGGGTGACATATTATATGGAAAAACTTAACGCTCAAAGCTGTCTACGTTCGGCTATTTACACTCATTCGCCTTAATATTTCGCATTTTTCTGAAAAACGACTGAGAGTGGAGTTTTTGATTTCGGCACGTTTTTAGGTAACACTTGGAGGCAGCCGACTGTCTATTGTTTAAGGCGATCCAATTTTCTGTTTTCAACTTATTAGTCTAAACGTATGATTTTTTAAAATTTTGCTTTGTTACACGAGAACTCTCGAAAAAGTAAATTAATGTTGATTATTTCCTTCATAGTAAAATGGGCCAATCAGACAGCCCGATTTTCTGAATAAATTTTGTTTAGATAAGTGATTATTGCACTATATATGTTTAACAACGATTAAACTGAAACTTGAAATATTTACATGTCGACTTTGATAAGCGGGCCTAGTCAATGTATCATTGGGGTATGTATCCAAGGTGACTAAAACACATATGTAAATGTCCTATATAAATCCAAAAGTGTCGAATTCAATAGATATTATTGCTGTAAAATTTGTTGAAAACTATAAAGTTATGGTTAAATTTTTTTTAATGGCTTTTATGGATTTAATTAACTAATTCAGAAAATAATCTAGCCGTATACCACTCAAATTATGAATTTAATCGATTAAACCACGTTCAATATTCTCGCTTGATTTTTCTTTTTGGCAAATAGTTTCAAACTGCGTTCTCCATATTGGATTTCGTTTAGTCGTTTGGTGGTGATTCTTGCAATGTTCATTAACGGTTTTTGAAAAAAACATTATTATCTAAATGATCTAATATTGATTTTTATTGCTAAAAACTCCGATTTTCTTTCAAATTTGTATTTCATTATTTTGGTATGAGGTGACAGAAAATGTCAAATTTTGAAATATTTACATGTCGACTTTGATAAATGGGCCTAGTCAACGCATTATTGGAGTATGTAACCAAGGTGACAAAAACACAAATATCATGTGAAGCGTCATTTTCAACGTTCTGAATGTGTTTTTGGTGCTTTGGTCAAAATGAACCCGCGATTAAGGAAAAATTTATTGAAAAATATAAAGTTACCTTTAAATTTTTTTAACGGCTTTTATGGACTTAATTTAACTAATTCAGGAAATAGTCTAGCCGTATACCACTCAAACTATGAATTTAATCGATTAAAGTACGTTCAAAATTTCTCGCATGATTTTTCTTTTTGGCAAATAGTTTCATGCAAAATAATTTATAAACAAAAACCCGAGACCGCGTTTATTAAATTATTTTGCATTCAACATTTTCCAGAAAAATTATGCTCAAAATATTGAACGTAGTTTAATCGATTAAATTCATAGTTCTCGTGATATAATATATGATAAAATTTTCTTCCGCTCTTTGAAGATCTTTCGTACGAAAGCGTAGAGCTGCCATGCCAACATTGAAACATATTTTCAGGAAAATTGACACTTCTTCTGTCAATTGGTCAATTGACACTTTTTCTGTCAATTGGTCAATTGACACTTTTTCTGTCAGTTTAACATTTTCTACCATTCGCGTCTAGGCACACCAATTTTGAGGCTTCATCCATGCGTACGTGCTAATTCATAGAGGTATTTTTTCAAACTTGTTTTATTCTTGATTTTGGGCATGCCTTGGGCTAGTATTGTTGCGTTGCGCCCCCGGAGAGAGCGAAGCGGACGGAAGGCCATGCTTGAAGTGATATATTAGAACGATCACTTCGCTGCTGCCAAACGCGCAGGTCCGAAAAGCGAAAATTGTCTGGGCGTTTGGCAGTAGTGCAGTGTTATCGTTCTAATATATCAACCCACGCATGGCCCTCCGTTCGCTTCGCTCGCTCCGGGGGCGCAACCCAACAAGACTAGCCCAAGGCATGTTCAAAATCAAGAATAAAACAAAATTGATAAAATACCTATATGAATTAGCACGTACGCATGCGTGAAGCCTCAAAATTAGTGTGCCTAGACGCGAATGGTAGAAAATTCTTAAATTGACAAAAAATGTATCAATTGACTGAAAAAGTGTAAATTGACAGAAAAAGTGTCAATTGACCAATTGACAGAAAAAGTGTAGATTGACAAAAAAGTATAAATTGACAGAAAAAGTGTCAATTGACATTTTCCTGAAAATATTTTCCAATGTTGGCATGGCGCCATACGCTTTCCTACTTTCGAAGCTTATTGAAATTGAATAGAATCGGCAAAAGGCAAAAGGCCGAATGGTTACTTTGGATTCTTGTCGCGCTGTAAAGACCGCGAGAAAAACCCAAAGTACGATGAAGGTTCAATAAAAAATTTTAAGGAGAAAATCTCTCTAAATGCTTCTCGGTTTTCAAAATGTTGAGGAAAAAATATTAAAACATCGATTTCTAAGTCAAAGAAATGGAGGTTTTGCATTTCTTTCACAAAAAAAAGTATTTTTCATTGAAAAGCTGATAACTTGATGAGACTACGTCAAAAATCGTATAAGGAGACACTTTAGAAATGATGTTGCCCTTTAAATAGGGTGAGCAACTTAATATTTTGGAGCAAATAGATTTTCGTACATTATAGAAAGGTGTTACGAGCAAGAATTAGTTTAACGTTCTTGGGTTTTTGTTCTTTAAGTTTTTATCCGCGGCTTCGCTCGCCTTGATTTTTAAGGTTCGTTTAATCCGATTTTCCATGCGTAAACTAGGTACTCAACAGATCATCATGAATTTTTTTACAGATATTTTCAAGAGTATAGTAAAGGACATAGGACTGTGTTTACCCGCGGCTTCGCTCGCGTTGATGTACTTAAATAACTGTCAAAGATTATTAAAAAGTAATATATGAAATCTTGTACAGATATTTTCAAGAGTATACTAAAGGACATATGACACTTTTAGATTTTACTGGCGGCTTCGCTCGCGTTGATTTTTACGGTTAGTTTTAATCCTATTTTCCACGCGTAAACTACTCAACCGATCATGATAAAATTTATTGCAGATATTTTTAGATTATAGTAAAGATTATAGGACAGTGTTTACCGGCGGCTTCGCTAGCGTTGATGTACTTAGATAACTGCCAAAGATCATTACAAAGTAAGACATCATGAAATTTTGGACAGATATTTTCAAGAGTATAGTAAAGGATATAGGACACTTCAGCTTTTACCCGCGGCTTCGCTCGCGTTGATTTGTACGGTTAGTTCTTATCTTATTTTCCAAGCGTAAACTACTCAACCGATCATCATGAAGTTTTTTATAGATATTTTTAAGAATATAGTAAAGGACAACTTGTATCTAGCCGTACCATTGAACTATGGAACTTGGCACGTAATGTTGCGCATGCGTATAATTTTGTATAAGCTGCTATATATTCACTATAACATGGCTCTTAATCCAAATTTTTTTATCATTAAACAAATATATCAATTCACGCATGGCCCTCCTCGCTTCGCTCGCCCAACGAACAGGAACCTAACCATAACTAACCCAAGGCATACTCAAAATCAGGATAAACATGCAGTACGACAATTCAATCTTACATCTTTTCCAACAACGATTCACGCAAACAATTATTTACAGGTAGTATTTGTACTTAAATCCAAGTGAGGAGAAGAAGTAAGATATTCAATCTAAAATATAATACGCATGCGCAACCGATCATCATAAAATTTTTTGCAGATATTTTCGAGATTATAGTAAAGAACATAGGATAGTGTTTACCCGCGGCTTCGCTCGCGTTGATGTACTTAACTAACTGTCAGAGATCATTAAAAGATAAGATATGAAATTTTGGACAGATATTTTCAATAGTATACAGTGTGTCCAAAAAAGTATGCAACATATGGGAAACTTTTTTATTATTGGTTTCTCAGAAAAAAATTTTCTTGATAAAAGTTGGTGCTTGCCCTAAAACAGTAAATGAGTATTTCAAATTTTCCGTACTGCGTTTATTGCGGGCGCAAATATCATTTTTCCGAAATCGCGTCAAGAGTAAAGTACCTTAATTTATAAAGATACAGCAACATCTTATAAGGAAAAGTTCTTCCAAATTAAAAAAGTAATCTAAAGATGAAATTTGAGTTAAGTACATCAACTTTTAATTTTTCTTTTTTTTTTCGCGATTTTTTCTTAAACGTTACGCCACTGGAGAATGTTTTGTTCTTTTGTTATTAGTATACTTGCCAAGTAACTTCAAAATTTATTTAAGATAGAAATTAGTTACATAGTTGCATAATGTTGCAGTTTTTCCAGAGATAATAGCCAGTTTATGTATCAGTGTGTTGCAAACACATTTAAACACTTTTGATTCAAAAATTTTTCCACTCAAAATCATGAATAGACCCAACTCTTTTCATTTCATGTAAAACAACTAATAATTTATTTATCTTTTGCACCCGATGAGTAAAATATGCCCAAGTATCCTAAAAAGACATATAAAATATTTGGCCTTGAAGAGTAGGCCATGCATTTGGAATAAAAATAAATAAATAGCAATAATTTTACTTCGCTCTGACATATGAAATTAGTTATTATTGAGTCAGTCATTCCAATTGTATTTTGTAGTAATTATTTTGGACAATTATTTTGGACCAAAATTGTTTAAATGTGTTTGCAACACACTGATACTTAAAATGGCTTTTGTTTCTGTAAAAACTGAAACATTATGCAACTATGTAAGTAATGTCTGCTTGAAATAAATTTTGAAGTTGCTTGGCAAGTATACTAATAACAAAAGAGCAAAGCATTCACCGATGGCGTAACGTTTGAGAAAAAAATCGAGAAAAAAAAAGGGAAATTAAAAATTGATGTTCTTAACTCAAATTCCAGATTTAGATAATTTTTTTAATTTGGAAGAACTTTTCCTTATAAGATTTTGGTGTATCTTTATAAATTAAGGTACTTTACTCTTGACGCGATTTCGGAAAAATGACATTTGCGTCTGCACTAAAAGCAGTACGTAAAATTTGAAATACTCGTTTACTGTTTTAGGCCAAGCACCAACTTTTATGAAGAATAAAATTTTCTGAGAATCCAATAATAAAGAAGTTTCCCATATGTTGCATACTTTTTTGGACACACAGGACACACTCAGCCTTTACCCGCGGCTTCGCTCGAGTTGATTTTTACGGTTAGTTTTAAACCTATTTCCACGCATAAATTACTCAACCGATCATCATGAAACTTATTGCAGATATTTTCAAGATTATAGTAAAGAATATAGGACAGTATTTACCCACGGCTTCGCTCGCGTTGATGTACCTAAATAATTGTCAAAGATCATTAAAAAGTAAGATATCATGAAATTTTGTACAACTATTTTCAATAGTATAGTAAAGGACATAAGACACTTTCAGCTTTTTTCCGCGGCTTTGCTCGCGTTGATGTGTACGGTTAGTTTTCATCCTATTTTCCAGGCGTAAACTACTCAACCGATCATCATGAAGTTTTTTAACCAAAACTAACCCAAGGCATACCCAAAATCAGGAAAGAAATGCAGTACGACAATTCAATTTACATCTTTTCCAACAACGATTCACACAAACAATTATTTACAGGTTTATAGGTAGTATTTGTACGAGGAGAAGGAGTAAGATATTCATTCTGAAATATAATACGCATGCGCAACATTACGGGCCGAAGTTCCAAAGTTCATGGTCCGGCTAAATGCTAACGTAAAGGACGTAGGACAGTTTTTACCCGCGGCTTCGCTCGCGTTGATGTACTTACATATCTCTCAAAGATTATTAAAAAGTAAGATATCATGACAATTTGTACAGATATTTTCAAGAGTATAGTATAGGACAAAGGACACTTTTTATAAAAAAAAAACATATATTTCTAAAGGGCAAAAGGTTGATGCTGGCATATAATAGGATCGTCCGACCGACGTAGAGTTTGAGAAATTTGAATAGAATTCAACGCCATTTGGTGTTCCAATAAGTAAATACTGGCGGTCAGCTCACTATTCAATTGAGTATAGCATCAGCTGTGTCGGATGTACGTTTAAAAATAATAAACTTAATAAATGAGAGCAAAATCAACAAAAAGCGATTCAAATAAAAAAATATATATGATTTTTATTGTTAGTTTTAATCCTATATTATCTTTATTTATTTCCATTTTTATGTCACCAATAATTACTAATGTTTCTATTTTTGAGGTTAAGTGTCAACATCTATTTATTTTCTTAATTCTTATTCTTTTTTCAAAATTTTCAAAGCCGTCGAAGCCGCGAGTAAAAGCTAGTATTTATAAAAAATACGACAGTTGCCTTATTATTGCACATTCAGGATAGCACTGTCATGGTTTTGCTATGTATATCACGAAAGCTTTATTATATTCACGCCTTGCTCTCATTATCACACTGTAATAATTCGTCCGATCCGCGACGCCCGCATGCTGGTACCAAGCTAAAAATCGATATTATCCTGCCCGATCCCGAACCCTTGCTTCTACTATCAGTTTTTAATTTACGTGCATCGGGTGCACATCACTCGTGTTTGGTACCAGTAATCGCGTCCCAAAAATGCCAAAATTGCGTAGCTTTTCCTCGGGGAGTGCGTCTTCGCAGGAGTGTTCGACTTCGGACGATCTTAGGGAAAAAAAGAAGAAAATAAAAAGACTGAAGCGAGAAATGACATTTTTAAAAAACCGTAAACAAGGTCGTGACAAAGGTAAGTGTCGTCATCGGCAGCACAGAAGTAGGCGGAATAAAAGAAGGCGAGATATATCTTCGTCCTCGTCGTCGTTCAGGTCGGATCGTTCGATGCGTTCGCCGTCTCCTTCGCCACCGCAGCCAAAATACAGGCGGGTTTGGGCTTTGGCAAGTGACACGGAAAGTGAAAGTAAGTGTATGTTAGGTCTACAGGAGGAGCAAAATTATGTACCGAGAAACCAATAAATTATGCCTAGTGATTTTGAATAAAATCGTCTAGAGGGTCATGATTATGACACATAGCTATTAAAATAGCGAAGTTTTGAATCTTGATTAAGGTTCTATTTAGTGGAAAATTAGGAGCGCTTGTTGTTATTGTTTTCTCGGATTTTGAAAGGTATACGTGTTGCCAGGTGACTAACAGGTAAATATTTGGTTTCAGTTGATTGTGGTCAAAACTCAGATCAAAACTCTCCCATGCCGGTCAATCAAAATGTTTTGTCCTTACTGGGTCATGAACCGGAGAAAAATGTAACTGCGCCTTGGATCCATAAGGATGCCGCATATCAATGGGAAAAATTGCTCATGAAGGGTATCAAAGACGAAGAACGACTCAGCCTTATGGAAAAGTATCATCCTCCCGAAAATTGCCCCTTCGTGACACCCCCAATGCTAAATTTAGAAGTAAAGGCGGCGTACCTTTAAAAAGAGACGAACGTCTAGAAAAAGTGCAGGCTCAGATGGGAGCCAGTCTATCCACACTTGGCAAGGCACTTTCCCTACTCCTAGTGAAAGAAGCATCTGGTCAGAAAGATGAGGAGTTTTTATCCATCATTGCATCTGTCAGTGATGGAGCAAGATTGCTGGCAGATATTCATCACGATCAGACGGTTTCAAGACAAAATGTGGTCAGCATCAATTTGGATAGGAGCATTAAAAGAATAATTGAAGATACCGACTTTGATGGCTGGTTATTTGGCAGCAATAAAAAAGTCGGGAGAGGATTTAAAGCTTAGACCAACACAAACCAAAAAGTGAAAAATGAATTCAAAAAACATCAGAGCTCCTCCCAGGCGCACAGCAGCTCTCGGAGGGCAGAGCCGTCAATTCAGAAGATACTCAACCAGTCGTCAATCACAACAGTTCCGGAATCCTCAGAAGAGATCAGGCGATTATCCGAGGGAATACAAGAAGTCGCAGACGAGAGATCGACAGCGTCGGTACTGGACATAGGAACAGAAATGAAGGTAGATATTAAGTCAGGTCGCCTTTCAGCATTTTTAAAGCAGTTGCGTACACTTACCACAGATCCAATAATTCTGTCTTGGGTAAAAGGATATAAAATTCCGTTTAGGTGTAAACCCAAACATAGTGTTATTTTCCGACAAAAAAGGTAGACCACACCTTAGACACTAAAAATATCAGTAATGAAATACAAAGATTATTAAATATAGGAGCGTTAAAAAGTGTAAGCCATGCAAGGACCAATTCTTATCTCGTATATTTTTGATAACTAAACCTAGTGGGAAACAAAGAATGATTTTAAACTTAAAATCTTTAAATAAATCTATTAAAAATTTTCATTTTAAGATGGAGGATAAAAATTTAGTGATAAAAATCTCTAAGACCAAATTTTTACATGGCATCCTTAGATTTAAAGGATGCATATTTTCTTGTTAATATAGATAAGAATTACAGAAAATATTTAAGGTTCCAATTTAAGGATAATGTTTATCAGTTAACTTTTATTCCGTTTGGTTTGTGTACCGCTCCGAGGGTTTTTTTACGAAGCTTTTAAAACCGGTACTTTACTACCTTAGGTCGAAAAATCTTATATCAATAGTATACCTTGATCATTTTTTGCTTATTGGTGATACATATGAAGAACGTTTACATAATGTTAAGGTGACTTACGATGTGTTACAAAAACTTGAATTTGTTATAAATTTCAAAAAATCTATGTTGTCTCCAAAAAAGTGTTGTACCTTCCCAGGGTTGATATTCAACACTGGCACTATGACGGTAGAGCTACCTCAGGAAAAACGTCTTCATATTTTCAAAGGGGTAGAAAAAATTCAAATATTAAAAATTGCACTACAGTATTTTTCCAGATTTATAGGTAAATTAGTTGCAGCATGCTCGGGCTTAAAATATGGTAGAGCACATGTTAAAAATTTTGAAAGAGCAAAATATTTAGCTTTAAAAAAATCAAAAGGCTTATATTCAGAAATAATGAAAATTCCAGAATTTATTTTTGATGACAAGGTGGTGGAAAAATAATATACTTATTGCGGTAAATCCTATTATTTTGTCTCGTAATTTTAAAACAAAGATTTACTCAGATGCCTCAAGAAAGGGATGGGGGGCAGTTTGCGACAAGCATTCCGCCAATGGTCAATGAACTATTAAAGGAAGATCATACCATATCAATAATTTGGAGTTATTGGCTGCTTACTGCGGTTTGAAGTGTTTTGCAAAAGGATCTAAGGAACTGTGACATTTTGCTTCGCATAGATAACTCTATTGCAGTCGCTTATATTAAGAAAATGGGGGGCGTTAGGTTTCCGGAGTTGCGCAAGTGCGCACAAAAAAATTGGATTTGGTGTGAAAGGAGGAATTTGTTTGTAGTTGCAACTTACATTCGTTCTAAAGATAATATAGAAGCTGACTTACTTTCAAGGAACCTTACTCAAGATACTGAATATGAACTATCTAATACAGCATTCGCCACTACTTGTAAGCATTTTGGCAAACCTAGTTTTGATTTATTTGCTAGTCGTTATAATAGAAAATGCAAAATTTTTATCTCAGGGCATAAAGACCCAGAGGCGTTAGATCATGATGCATTTACTGTGTCTTGGAGTGATCACTTTTGTTATGCGTTTCCTCCCTTCTCCTTGATACCAGAAGTCTTGCAAAAGATAGTTTCAGATAAAGCAGACGTTTTATTAGTTGTACCTAATTGGCCCACTCAAACGTGGTTTCCCCTTTTTAACAAACTCCTTCAGAGTAAACCTATTATGTTTTATGCTAAAAATGATTTATTCTTCTCTGCCAACAGGGAACCACACCCACTGTGGCCCAGCCTAGCCCTGGTGGTAGGTCGATTATCTAGCAAGTCTTCAGACATAGGGGTTTACCAGAGGAATCGATCGAAATAATTATATCATCAATTTCTCAGGGAACAGTTAAGCAATACAGTAGGTATCTAAAACTTTGGTGGGTATTTTGCGATAAGAATAACATTGACAGGTTTAAATTATCCATAGAGTGGAATTTAAGATTTTTAACACAATTATATGAAGATGGGGCTAGTTACGGTACCTTGAATTGTGCTCGGTCAGCCCTAGCCTTAATAATATCACCAGATCTGGGTACAGATCTTACAATTCAGAGGTTTTTTAAAGGCATTCAAAGTCTTAGACCCAGCAGACCAAAGTATAATTGCACCTGGGACCCTACCTTAGTTCTAGAATACCTACAAAATATGTACCCGAACGATATGCTTCGTTTAAAAGAATTAACTTGTAAGCTAGTAACATTGTTAGCCATAATAACTGCACAGCGTGTGCAGACCTTGTCCTTAATTGAATTAAAAAACATTCAAAGAAGTGACACAGGTTTTCTAAGTGGTCGCATTAAAACATCTGGCAAAAATAGAGCACAACCTGTTCTGCAGATACCCTTTTATGATAGAGATGTTAGAGTGTGTGCGGGGCGAACTTTAGAAACGTATTTACACAAAACCTCTGTTTTACGACATCATACTAATCTAATTCTAACTTTTAAAAAACCACACAAAGTTGCTACACTCAATCAATTAGTCGTTGGATTAAGAACACCCTAAAACAAAGCGGTGTTAATACGGATATTTTTTCAGCTCACAGCACTAAACACTCTTCTACATCTGCAGCTAGGAGGAAGGGAATAAGCATTGATGTTATAAAAAATACAGCAGGTTGGTCTCAAAAATCCCTTACCTTTGCCAGATTTTGTAAGTACTGGCAAGGAATATGCCTTTTCAGTTTTAGATCGATAATGTTTGTATGTTGTTGTTTTGCTTTCGTTCTCCTGTTATATATGTCGTAGTCTCATGGTGAAATCCGCCTTTTCATGAAAAGACTAGTCATATCATGAAACGTCGGCATATTATGTAAATAAATGAGGCTACATAATCTGCCGAGGCGTTTCCCGAAATCACTACATTCTTCCGGCGGATAGCGTCGTAACATGATCAGACTGAATTTAAAGAACGGCACTTCGTGAAGCGGGCAAAGCGGCTAGATAATCTTTATTTGTGGAAGGCATGGAACAAAATACTGGAAAGGAGTTATTTGATGGACACTACAATGAATACTATAGGCAGTATCCAAATAAGCGACCATACAATATGCAACAATTAAAAAAGGTATGTATTAAAACTTTAACAATATGTCGACGTGATGCAATCAATTTCTCGCAAGAGCTCTCGTGGTGTAGAGGTTTAAATCGTTGGGTCTCACCTGGAAACACGGGTTCGAACCCCGTTGTTTTTTTTATTATTTTATTGTTTCTAAACAACTTTTTTTCTTGATTTTGGGTATGCCTTGGGTTAGATTGGGTTAGCACCTGGTTAGTTTCCTTTTCTTGAGCCCCCGTAGTGAGCGAAGCGAGCAGAGGGCCATGCGGATCGACCAATAGGAGAGGCCGATTTTGATATAGTCGGCTACGCCTGTAAAGGATCTTAAAATGCGTATAATCCTACCTTTAAATACCAAATTAACATACGCCATTCAAACATAATGTGTCTCTTCGTGGGCACTTCATGAAACGGGAACGTTCAAAGTTAGGCAGGTTGTGTTACACACAATACGCCGCCATATTATGGGTTTTTCATGACAAGCCTTGTCTGATTATGTAGCTTCATATTTTTACACAACATGCCGACGCTTCATGATGTGACTAGATTTTTCATGAAATGACGGATTTCAGTATAAGACTACGACATATATATAATTATTTATATAACAATTAGTGCTTAGGAAAGTTTTGAACCAGTAGTTAGTAGTTATTAGTTACTATTGCTTCGTCATCGATGAGTTTATCTTGTATTACAATAAATAATTACAGTTATTTGCTTATACATATTATTTGAATCGTCTCATCATCTAGAATGTACTTAAGTGGGTAGCTCTAGACGCATCTACATAAAATAATAGATCTCAATTTGCTCTAAATACCTACAGTGTGATGATGAGAGCCAGGCGTGAATATAATTAATAGATTAAACGAACTTACCTACGTGAAGTTCAATCTTAATTATCTTCACGCCTTGCTCGAGGTGATCACACACACCCTTCCCTGCAATAAGTCCCTGATCACCTAAATTGAGATCATAAATTCAATAAATAAAAAACTGATAGTAGAAGCAAGGGTTCGGGATAGGGCAGGGTAATATCGATTTTTAGCTTGGTACCAGCACGTGGGCGTCGCCAAGCGGACGAATTACTACAGTGTGATCACCTCGAGCAAGGCGTGAAGTTAATTAAGATTGAACTTCACTTAGGTAAGTTCGTTTAATCTATTAATTTTAAAGCAAAATACATGTTTTGTGTCTCCTAATATTATATTAGTGTAAACAGTGCATAGAACATACCAAACACACCTTTGAGCAAGGAAATTGTATTCTATCACAGTCAAAATTCATTGCATAATTATCTGTAAAAATCGTACTTACTTAACCTGAGAAAGACTAAAGAAACATTTTTACGTCTTAAACTATTTCTATTCTAGCGCCTATAAAATATAATTATAAGCCTAGGATTAGAAATTTTGCTGATAAACACGGCTGTTTGTCATTCAAACTGTTTTATTTATTAGTAGTTACCATGAAAGGTTAGAACTAATTTCGGAGCAATAAAAACAGACTGACGAAAATTGTTATTTATGCCTTAAGGGAAATTTCAAAGCACTGACTTGTAATTGCAGTGCGGATTGGTAAATTTATGTTAGTGAACTACTTCGATGCGATTTAGGAATTGCTATTAAAATCTTGTTATAATGGGCTAGTGGCGAAATTTTGAGCACAGCGCAATATGACGATTTTATTTTTTTAGTAAAAAATGCACATGTTAAAATATGTTATTTATATATTTATTTGCAGAAGTTCAAAGCATATTACAGAACTCGCAATGAAAGGTAACAATTTTATTCCTGAAACAATTCGTAAAGAAGCGGCTCTTCATATTTTAGCAGAAAAGTCCAGGAGCACCAATGGAAAATAATTGTACCGGGACGCCAACTAAGGATGGACGTATGCCATATTGTCACGATTTGTGTTTTTATCGGTGACGACACGCCTTACTTAGCGTGTAGGAGAGCAACTCAGATTTAGGAACGCACTACGTCAAGTTGAGAAGAGATAATAAAGGAGACACATCGATAAAAACAATAACAAGTTTATTTACAAACAAACTTAACAACGGTTAGATTGTATACTAATAAAGGCGTGTTTAGGATTATAGATTAATTAAGAGTTTACACTATACCCAATTAATATGAAATGCATGTCTTCTCGAGGGAGGCTTAGTTCAAAGTTTGTCTAGCAAGCGACGTCACTATTTTATTAATAAAGTTTATGTGAGCGGGTTGTCTTTTATTTAGGTATTTGTTCTGATATTTATAAGGTAAGACTTTTAAATTTTATCACAAATTGCTAAGGCACTTTAAATACTCTTTGAAACTCCCC
>MU187227.1:49208-81104 GCA_016904865.1 Pissodes strobi | reverse complement strand
AACTTGCGACAGGGTGATATTTAATTAATGATTTTAATTAGTTCACAATATCTCGTTATCCGTTAGTCATTTATGACTTGGAGAAAAAAATATTGTCGAGTAAATCGCCCAAGGGAAATAATAATGTGCTGCATACAAATTATCCGAATAGAGGGCACTGTATATGTCTCTTTTTACATTATACTAAATGAAACACACTCTGTATTCCATGCATACAATTTAATCCAAATTAGCGTAACAGAGCGCTTTCGACCTGGGCCATCATCAGTGTTACCTATAAAGTGAGTAAAAGAACCACCTATTAGTTGAAAGCAGTAAATACTGTGGAATTTTAGCTCAAAAAATGAAAATAATGAAATTGACATTGTTATGTTAGGATTCTGAATTTGTTAGTTTACCTATAAAAGATGTTAATTAAAAGATTTAAATCAAGATAGATGATTTTTGTGATTTTCTCTTATACTAATAAGCAAAATGAAAAGAAAATGGTAAAAGTTTTTTCACTCATTTATCAGTGGAACAAAAGGACAAACATCAAACGACGACGGTCACATCAAAATATAAAATTACAAGTCACATTTTTGAAAAGGGTTCACATAATTAAACATTAAACACTAAACAAAACCAGACCGAGGTGAGAACCATGTGTTCGTGGAACGACAAACAAGTTTTCGTTGACAAGCTTGACAATCAGACTGAAGACGGCCGACGTAGAGAAGCAATACGTCAAGAATTGGCGGAAATTTCAAACTTTAAAAATGTGATGTGTGAAAAATGAATAAAATCTTAAAGTACCTAATTAAAATTAGTCAGATACTTATAATTTCCAAAATTGATAATTTATATCTAATATCATTTTGTAATACTGGTTACCTATGTATCATCACCGATTTAAATTAAATTCAAGCATACCCTGTTCGGCAAAAATGGTGTGATTGGACTACATCCCTGTGTAATTTGAATATATCGCTTATTTTGCAAAAATATATTTCCTCTTATAATATACACATAAGATACTATCGGTATTGGAGAACCGCATTAAAAAAAACCCAGCTTCATAAGTTACTTTAAATTAAATATGGTCACTTTACATACTTTAAGTTCTGACGCAACTGTCAAGAATATCATCCTCTGGAAATAAGCTACTTCTTGCATATGGCTACTTTGCTTCACAAAATTTTATCAGCTCATGAAGTGGCGTGTATGATAAACAAACACGCCACTGTCAAACGTTTAGTGTTCCGAAACATAGAACTGTTGATGCATGCTCCTTGCATAATAATATAATGATGAAAGGCTGTTTAATTCTGGTGTGTAGTGATATGTATTGTTATTGTAATTTACTGAAATAGGAGCTATCTCTGGCAGGCTCATAGCCCATTAGTTTTGAACAAAATGCATAACAATTTTTTTTTAATTTTTCATATATAATTTTGAGATTATATTTAATATAGAGTGCTTAATGAAAATCTATGCTTGATCTCGTTTTTTAAATTTTACATGTACAGGGTGGCCAACTAAGAATGCGAGGTACTGTATCTGGGAAACTATACATCGTAGAGACTTGCGGCAAAAAATGTAATTACTGAAAGGGTAGAGTGAAAAACCTGAAAAATATTTTCAAGTTTCCAAAATAACCACTAGGGGGCGTAACTGCAATCTTGAATCTAAAAAAGTGATGTTTCTGTGAATTCTGCTATATTAGCCTAATAAAAAATTGCACATATTTGAAGCTGAGGATAATGTAAAACTTTTTTGTTTAATGCTTTTTGTTGTATCTCTAAAAATAAAGTGGTGGGGGGTATTCAAATTTTTTTAAATATCACCCTGTATCTGCGAAACGGCTAAGCCGATTTTAACAAACTTGGGTTAGTTCAAAGGAGCTATTCTTGGGCTACAAATGTTGTATTATTTAAAGTGTCGTTAGTTTCACATGTCGTCGCTAGAGGGCTATTTTCGACATTCCGACAAAAATGATTATTTTTTCAAAAAAATTAAATGCATTGATATCATGAAAAAGTAGCTAAATAATGGCTAAACAAGCTCGCGAAAACCGCATCTCGATATCTTGTTCCTAACCCAAAATATAGGCAAAAAAAGTTATTAGTTACGAAAATCCCTTAATGTTTTTTTACTATATTTATCTCGAATTTTCTTTTTTATAAAAGGACCGATTTAAAAAAACGAAAGTTCTTAGTGCCCCCGCAAATGCTCGAAATGCTGATCATCACGCTCTATGCATTGCTGAAGTCTCTCATGGGTAGACAAAACTGCAGTTTCAATTTCGGCTCTCGGTATGGTTCGTATTGCAGTACGAATCCGGTTTTTCAAATCTTCTCTGGTCGTCGGTTGAGTTTGGAACACGAAGTCCTTCAACCGCCCCCATAAATAAAAATCCAGACATGTTAAGTCTGGTGATCGCAGAGGCCATGGAAACAGACTTCCTCTTCCAATCCACCGCTGTTGAAATACTGCATCGATATGCTCTCGCACATTAATAGCGAAATGTGCTGGGCAACCATACAACTGCAAAAACAAGTTTTGCCTCGTTTCCAGCGGCACATCTTTCAACAACAACGGTAATTGTTTCGCCAAAAATTCAAGAAAGACACTGCCATTTAGGGGTTGCTCGAAAAAATATGGCCCAATAATTTTGCCTTTCAGTACGCCACACCACACATTTAAACTCCAACGTCCTTGGTGCTGAACTTCACGCATCCAATGCGGATTTTCTGCAGACCAATAGTGCATATTGTGCAGATTGACTCTCCCATCACTATTAAAAGTAGATTCATCGGTCCAAAAAATTTGAAATAAAAATTCTCTATTTTCGCGTATCATACCTAACATCCAATGGTAATAGTCCAACCTGCGATCAAAATCTTCCTCATTCAAAGTCTGATGTAGAACTACATGATATGGATGCATTCTAAAAGTAATTAAAAAAAAGTTTCAACAAAAACCTATATTGTGATAGCCATTAGAACTTACCTATGGTCCTTCAAGATATTTTGAACCGTTGTTCGTGCTATGTTCAACTCAAGCGATAACGCTCTTGTGCTAACATGAGGATTTCCTTCAATATACCCCAGTACGCAGTTGACATTTTCTTGTGTTCTTACAATTTTTTGCCGTTGAAACGCAGGCCGAAAACTACCATTGGCTCGTAAGCTCGCCACTAATCGGGGAAAAACTGTCACATCGCAAGGACGTCGATTTGAATAACGGGCCGCGTAAACTCTTTTAGCTACTGCGGCATTTTGAAGACATTCAAAATAAACCGCAAGCATATCAACAGCTTCATCATTCGTGAAACGCATTTTGTAAACACAAAAATTGCTCAAAATAAAGCGAAACTATTGACAACTATTGACAATTTGAAGAAGAATTATTTATATTTTCATTTATTTCTTTCCATGGCCTGCTTCTATTATTAATTGTCTACCCATGAGAGGCTTCAGCAATGCATAGAGCGTGATGGTCAGCATTTCGACCATATGCGGGGCACTAAGAACCTTCCTTTTTTAAATCGGTCCTTTTCAGGACCACAACTTTTATAAAAGAGAAAATTCGAGATAAATATAGTAAAAAAAAATTAGGGATTTTCGTAAGTAATAAATTTTTTTGCCTATATTTTGGGTTAGGAACAAGATATCGAGATGCGGTTTTCGCGAGCTTGTTTAGCCATTATTTAGCTACTTTTTCATGGGAAAAAAATCATATCAATGCCTTTAATTTTTTTGAGAAAATTAACCATTTCTGTCGGAATGTCGAAAATAGCCCTCTACCGGCGACATGTGATATTAATGAAACTTTAAATAATACAACATTTGTAGCCCAAGAATAGCTCCTTTGATCTAACCCAAGTTTGTTAAAATCGGCTTAGCCGTTTCGCAGATACAGGGTGTTATTTAAAAAAAACTTTGAAGAGCCCCCCACCACATTATTTTTAGAGATACAGCAAAAAACATTAAACGAAAAGTTTTACATTATCCTCAATTTCAAATATCTGGAATTTTTTTATTAGGTTAATATAGCGGAATTCACAGAAACATCACTTTTTTAGATTCAAGATTGCAGTTACGTCCCCTAGTAGTCATTTTTGAAACTTGAAAATATTTTCCAGGTCTTTCTCTTGACCATTTTAGTAACACGACAGAAGTGAAATAAATGAAATCCAATAATTTTTTTGTACTTTATATTCAAAAAGTAATAATGCTTAAAATTATACAATACTTATATTTGTGTATCAGTTACTGAGGTAAACTGTACCCTGATTGATCTTTTCCATTTGTGTCATACCATAAGACTGAAACAATTGTTTTATAGAAAATAAAATATGAGATGAATCGGGTTCTGTCCAGCGAGTATAGCAGCTGAACAATTTCAATTATTTCATTAATTACATTATTTTGTAATAACTTACCACAACTTCGATGTTTAAAGTTAAATTTTGCCACGAAATCTTTCATAAATTTCGCAGAAACCGCTGCTTATCGCTTGAAAAATATCCATAGTCTCCGATACTGGCCCAGTTTCCCGTCTTCAAATTGTTTTATATGAGATTTAAGCCAAATACTTACTTATCACAAAAAGTATACGCATCGATATACTTAGAGCAAATTTTTGCCTGGAAGCCTGCCATAAAATCCATTAGAAACTGTTTTTAACTACCAAAAAATTTTCACACTTTCCGATCCTGACCTATTTCTCCTGGTTCAAACCATTTTCAATGAGATTGACACAATTAAATGTATAAATCTGTATATATAAACCTCAGAATATTGGATGACGTATTCCTTAAAATTTCTCATAATGCATCAAAGCGAAGCCATCTATTCGGATTCGGACAATTTCCGAAAATTGAAAAGTTTGCATTTTTGCGATTTTCTGCATGTTTCAATTTAATAAATCGATTTTCTCGTATTTCCCGATCTTGTGCTGAAAAGTATTATACAACTTTTTATAGAAAAGAACACGAAGTTTACGAATATAAGATTGATTTCTTAAATATAGTTATGTATACGTTCTACATTGGTTGATAATTAAAAAATGTCAATATAACATAAATTCAAATCACGCGGACATCGTGCCTTAGGGACAGTTTGGATTTATTTTTTATAAAAGATTATTTGAAGATCATTTTAATTTATGGATATACAGAAAGAAGGCCTCCTGGTCTTTTAATGTTTTCCGGAATAAAGAAAAAAATGGTAGAACATGGAACGTTGACTCCGTCCCTATCGAGGTTTTCCTTATTTTTTTGGTAGGGGCCGGATAAACGCTCTATGTTATACAATTTTTTTTCTTTATTCCAGAAGTATTAAAAGATCAGGTTGCCTACTTTCTGGATATCTATGTTAAATTGATATTTAAATAAAAAATAAGCCCAAATAAGTCAAAAGGTTAATAAATATTCAAACACATCTATTGAAGTATAGCTGAGAAGCTTCAAGGTAGTTTTCGTTGCTCTGTATTTTGTAAAGCAGACTAGCATCTCATATGTTTCAAAATATTGATAATTTTCATTTTCAGCCATAGTAAAAAATACAATTTTGCACAGGAAATATAAATTTTACAACTGACAGGTCTTGCCAATAGGAAATAATCATTCAATTGTTTGCTACATGATTTTCTTAGTAAAGTTAAAAGGTAAGCAAGTAAAGATTTTAATTAAAACAAACTTAACTCCGGAGAGTCGTGTTTCATGAGCGCCACCAGTTCTATCAGCTAAACTGAAAAAGCTCTGCTGGTGTTGTACGGGGTTGTTAGGCACGCTTATCAAACAAGTAAACACAATCTTAACTTAACAAGAAAACACAATCTAAATTTAAGGATCAATCTATGGGCTTCTAGGTTTTTTAAATTCAAACAGCAACAATCTTACAGTGAAATTTAAACAATTTAAAGCAAAGGAATGACCATAAAACTATTAGGTAATGATTAATGAGGGTACAATGTGACTATTGTACTGAGACCAATTCTGTTGGTAAACTCGGTGCTCTATGCCTTACACCTAAACGCTCTAAACACTACAATCCGAAGTGATCACTTTGGTTTACCTAGGATTATTACATATACGTGCGCTTGAACTAGTAGCTGCACTAATTATCAATGTAGCGATAATAATATTATCAATCGATAAACAGCCACAATAATTAAATCAATCGATCAGGTAAATGATTAAATAACATTAATGAGCTATCTTAAAGGTTGGTCGTCAATGCTAGATTTATATTTAAATATTAGGAATGATTATGTCAATCGGCAAGAAAAATTAATGATTTAATAAAATTATGAAAGCTATCTTAAGGCTTGCTAAATTTATATTTATAACACAAAAGAAATAATAATAGTAACGATGCCACGTTAGATCCGGTTGAAGGTCGGCTGCTAAAAAGGCGTCAAGCTCAGCAGTTGAGATAAAAAGAAGTACCTCTGGTGGAGGCGCCGGGCACCTGTAGCAAAGACCAGGTACTGGCTTCTATCCCCGGCAATGAAACGTGCAGTGGACTCGATAGCCTGTTGGTAAATTCGCAGGGGGAGAGCCCAGTGATAAAACTTGCAATTGCACTCGTTAGCCCCGATGGTAAAACCCTCTCTCCAGTTGGAGGGTTGCTGTAGGATCAACGGCCTCGGTTTTGTAAGATGAGCTCGGAAAGCCTCTAGTGAAGTACGAATATCCCAATAACTTGGTACTGTCAAACACTAATTAGGAACTCACGCACAGATCCCCTAGAAGGGTAGTATTAACACAATACAAAAAGTTGAGTCCTCTATGACTGCACTAATAGCAAAACGCTTCCTCTATTACCAGTGGGTATTTCTAAAAGAACGAGGCATCCCTTTCAGTCAATTTGCCAATTCGCGATATTAGAGAAAAAAACGTCGAATCAGAAAAAGTGGTAGTGCCGAGAAATGACGATTCGATACGAGGAATAATTCTAAGATAACAAACGACTTAGTTCTAGTTTATTATGGTCGTAAAACGACGGCGGAAGCCACAATTAATGAGCTAAAATTAAAATTTTCAATAAATACTACTAATTCCTAAACGAAATGATAAATCTTTAAAAATCCAAATCGACAGCAACAATTATGGGAAAATAGCCCATTACGACTAATCAGAGCCACCAACCGAATATTACAAAAGTTACGACATGCCGCGTGAAAACATAAATATCAGTATCTCAAAGCAAATCAGTGGTCCCAAAGAGTTACCAGCTTGAGATTAGAAGTGAAGCAAAACAGTGCCCCCAAAAGATTATCAGCCTGAGATTAGAACTAAAATATTCAAACCGGAAGTAGAATATGAATTTGACGGATCTAATGAGGCTTAAAAGTAGGTTTTATTAACCCAATTCTTAAAAAGTGCAGAACGGCCAGCAAACATAGTAAATATATTATAAATAAGCAAAGTTAGACTAATAACATAAGATCTTATTTTAGTTGTTTGATCAAACCTAAGCGGGCCACAGATTATCAACTAAAATAAATGTAGGCACCAAGTCCCTGAGGGCAACATACGGGAAAGGGATGATCAAAATAGCTACTTAAGGCCACAACAGTGTTATAAAAGCTAGTACATATATATCATTAACCTGTATGTAGAATAAAATTAATTTACATTAATAAATGCTGCAACCTTAAGCTTATTGACAACAAATCGAATAAATGAATTTAAAATTAATTAATCGAAGAGGTTAATACTCAATAGTTCTTACCACAAAATATAGCATCTTTTGTTGGTAAGTGTAGTATAGAAAATGAAATTTAAAATCTTTTATAGTGGCAGAATCAGTTTGTTACATGTTCTAATAATCGCTGCCTACTAATACTTATACCATTGTTTATAAGACAATACTTATACTATACTCACCAAGAGTGTCATATAGGGTCACATTTTTTGAAATTATAAAATGTCGGTTTATTACTTAAAATACATATCATGTTTTATATATTTTTGTAAAGCTTATAAAATTTACAATCAAGCGAAAGAAAAATATACAGGTTTGTAAAAAATATACAAGTTTGATTTATAGCTTAAAATTGACAGCTCATAACGTAAAAATACTTTAAGAAGAAGTTTTAGTTTAGCGATATCATAAAGGATATGAGGGAGGCCCCAAAATGCATTATTTTAAATTTCGCCCTATATCTCAGAAACGAAGCGGGCTATGAAAATGTTTATATCATCATTCTTTTCACAAAAATTCACGGATCTCACACCTTACGCAAGCATCATCCTATGTATTGAAAATGCCTGACACAATTTTTAAATTTAAAAACTTATGATTTACATCTGTCAAGTATAACAAATTAATTATTTTTTATTATTATTATTATTTATTTTATTATTTATTATTATTATTTATTTTATAATTTATGTTTACCGATTTTGCGGAGTTGAGTTGTATAATATTTTTAAAGTCAGTTTAAATTAAAACAGCAAATATATAAGCGATTGATTACTAAAGCCAAAAGCTCGTATATAACTACGCTACTGACTGCCTGTCGTCAAAATTTGTTGATTTATAGCGGCATCCATACTTTAACCAATAATTAGAATGTGGGTATACTACTTATAGATAAATATTATATTTAAACCTAGTAAACAGTAATGATTTTTCTTTTATTTTCCCTAATCAAATTCTAAACTTTCATTCAAATCGGTTCATAAATAACGAAATTGTTAAATTTGACATTTGTGCCATACATAGGAACATACTTTGTCAAAAAATATTTGCCTTTCATTTTCCCTAATCTAATCTGAAAGTTTATTCAAATCTGTTAATAAATAACGAAATTGTCAAATTTGACATTTTTGACAGATATGTAGGTACTACGTCAAAAAATATTTTCCTTTTAATTTCCCTAGTCTAATTCAGCTCATAAATAGCGAAACTGTCAAATTTGACATTTTTAGTAGATACTATGTTAAAAAATTTAAACAAGAGTTTTAAAACATTAAATTTTTTCTATCCAATTAAATAATTTCATTCAAATCGGTTCATAAATATCGAAACAATCAATTTTAACTTTTTTGACAGGTACTACAAACATATGTCAAAACTTATTATTCTTTTATTTTCCCTAATCTAATTATAAAAAAAAATATTTTCTTCAAACGTCAGTAAATTCGTCATTAGTCGACTGTGTAGGCGGCAGTGAAGTTTCGTTTTTCCTCCGCCGGAGCTTTACTTTTCACTTTTCCGCCGGCGGAGGTAAAAGTGTTGGCATAGCAACATAGATACTTATTAAACTAAAATTTGTATTTATCACTCAATTTGTCCACTGCATTTCTAAAAATCACTAATTTAGGAGCAAATTGGTTATTATTTAATCGAACTTACTCAATAACTGATTATCAATACGGAATTAAAATGCAATCGGAGACGCAATTTTAAATAATAATTATTGTTGACAGTGTCCAGTGACAGCTTTATGTTACATTACTATAGTAACAACCTGTGCCTATTCACCGACACCGGTCTAAGCGGCCTTGCGAACTCACATCTTTAATAATATTACTATTAAAAAGAGATGTTTTTGCATTAATTTGTCGACATTTGAAGAAAAAACAGCATATTTTATTTGGAGGAAAAGTTACTTTTCATGGCTTGCTCTCTATTACCAGCCTCACTCCGTTCGTCTGTTAAACACAAGCGCGCCATGAAAAGTATCACTTTTCCTCCATATAAAATAATATACTAAGTACGCATCAATTGAAACGATTCACCTTAAAAAAACACCAACTTTTAAACGTTGCAACTCAGCCAAACACAGTTTAATTTGGACTTTTCGCACCATGCCTAAAAGGGCGATTCTTTAGCTATAAACTGCTTGTAAAATTGAGTTAAAATATTACAGGCTGTCAATTATACAGGGTGTTGAAATAGTGAGTGCAAAAACCTTAATTTTTGACCAAGAATTTCTACTTGGTGAGGAAAGTAATTTTGAATATTACTATACTTTCTGAAGTATTGGGCCTATATCTCGGGACGTCTTTGCAAATTTGATCTTACCTTATATACTGGCGGAAAAATCGTCAATTTTTAAAATGTGTACATTTTTTATGTGTGCGATTTCGTGTGTTTTAGTCTGGCATTGTACATACAACTCTAAATTTCTTATTAGTGTTAACAGTTAGTGTCACCAAAACACTATTAAAATGTTGCTTAGCGTTATTTATACAGGGCGACAAGAAAAATTGTGTTTTAAATCGTTTTTCGTCAATCTTGTTATAGGAGTTGTCGGAAAATGATGTAAATGGAAATTCTTGTTTAAAAGCATCAGCAAATTTATTAATATAACGTAAGTGCCTAAAAATGTTTTGCAGGCGGAAAATTAAAAATGATTTTTTCACTCATTATTTTTTCACCACCCTATATAATTGACAAAACATCTTTTGACGTTTTTCTTGTGCTTTAATTTGACGAAGTTTCGACGATTCAAGGTTTGCCAATTTTTACGTGTATCTGTTTATCGATTTTTTTTTTAAATAGAAATACCATAACCTCAAAATTGCAAAAACGGTTTTACGGGCCACTCTTGTAATTTAAACAAGAGTTTCCATTTACAAAAGTTTCCTATAACAAGCTTGACGAAAAGCGATTTAAAACATTTTCTTTGTCGCCCTGTATAAATAACGCTGAACAACATTTTAATAATGTTTTGGTGACAGATTAGCACTGCATACTAATAACTGTTAACCCTAATAAGACATTTAGAGTCGTATGTGCATTGCCAGGCTAGAACACACGAAAACGTCATAAAATTCACACATTTGAAAAATTGACGATTTCTCCGCCGGTATATAAGGTAACATCAAATTTGCAAAGACGTCCCGAGATACAGGCCCAATACTTAAGAAAGTATAGTAATATTCAAAATTACCTTCCTCTCCGGGCAGAAATTCTTGGTCAAAAATTAGGGTTTTTGCACTCACTATTTCAACACCCTGTATATTTGACAGAGTGCAATATTTTCACTTCATTTTACAAGCAGTTTATAGCTAAAGAATCGCCCTTTTAGGACTGGTGCAAAAAGTCCAAATTAAACTATATTTGGCTGAGTTGCAGCGTTTCAAAGTTGGTGTTTTTTTAAGGTGTATCGTTTCAATTGATGCGTACTTTATTTCCTTTTATTTTCCCCATAATCTAATTCGGTTCGTAAATAGCGAAACTGTCAAATTTGACATTTTAAACAGATGTTATGTTAAAAAATTATTTTTTAAAATTTTTGCTAGTACAATTAAATGATTTGATAAAACTTTTTTTTAAATTTTTCCTAGTCCATTATATTGGACAGCTAACGAAACAGTCAAATTTAACATTTTTGACTACATATGTCAAAACTTATTTTTCTTTTATTTTCCCTAATCTAATTATAAAATTTCATTTAAATCAGTTCATAAATAGCAAAACTGTCAAATTGGACATGTTTGACAGATCTAAAATCGACGTATTTTGAGAATCACCCTGTATCTTTTTGAAAGTTTATTCAAATCGGTTAATAAATAACGAAACTGTCAAATTTGACATTTTTGACATATAGGTACTAAGTACGTCATAGAATATTCGGTTCATAAATAGCGAAACTGTCAAATTTGACATTTATTTTTCCTAGTCCACTTATAAAATATCACGCAGATCGGTTCCTAAATAACGAAATTGTCAAATTTCACATTTTTTACAGATGTCATAAAATCGACATATTTTGAGAATCACCCTGTATCATCTAATCGAGCTTCTAATAAGTAAAAAATATTTAATTTTAATCTTTAGGGTCAAAATTTAGATTTAAATCACAGTATAAAATAGCACTAACTTACCTTATTCAACAATATTAATCGAACATTTAGAATAACCCACAACACACCGTCAGCGTCGTTAAAATATCCGTTACGTCTTATGACAAGCAAGATATTTTATTTAGCACAAGCAAGATATTTTATTTACTGAGTGTTAACCGCGCCGATTCAGTGTCGGAATTTCATTATGTCGAGGTCACGAAACCAATATTATCCGTATGCGCTGGTCGAGGTCACGACATCCTTATTAAGTTTCCATAAAAGTGATCGCAATAGCATTTTCAATACTAAAAATTAGCACGGTATTGCGAAAATCGCAACCTTCTATCTTTACTCGTAAGTTAGATACCGCGTAATATCATCGAAAATGGGACACCTTGTGCACTGTGATTCTTTACCTGTTTAAAATGTTAGGTGAGTCGAGCGTAGTGTAAAAATGTTAGCTGGCAAATGAAATCTTTAAAACTTGAGAGATATATGAAAACTTCTCAAATATCAGAGTCGTATCATAGTCAAGTTCTTATGTCATTTTTAACATAATTTATTTGTTTTGCTTTATACAAAATTGATAATATTTAATGATAATCATAATTCTTGGTTAAAAATCTTTTGAAAACCACACTAGATATTTTAGGAGCAAGTTTTTAAATATTAATATTATTAAAGGTTAACTGCATTAAAAATTCAAGTGGCTTCATTTAGAAGAATTCCAAGTACACTTGGTCATAATAACAATCACGGTATTTGCTCAATTTCGTTACTGGCATGATAGATACGTTGATTATAGACAACTATATATTATATTTCTTGATTACCTATAAAGCTCATATAATAGTATTTTACTCTACAGAGGCAAACAAGCAATTTCCCCGATTTAACGATTTAATGTGAAAATAATAACTACCTACGTATTTTCAGCTTTCCATAAACCAGCCACACATTGTTATAATAATAATATATAATACTTAATATCACCCAATCTGGCTTAAATTAGCGGCCATTCAGCCTCATGATTTATAGACCAGTTGTATTTCAACAAAAAGCTTTCAAAATGAGTTAAACATTATCAAGTGAATTGCTATACATAATGGTATATACAGTTACAACATATTACAATTAATTCTAAAGCAAATAAAGAAACTAGACAACTACCTGTCGATATGATTTTCCCCAAAGTTCAATAAGTTTGAGAAAATTTAAAGCTTAATACTTGCTATAGCCAATCTCGTGAGAAAATTCATAAAATTTTTATGTGAATTAAATGAAGAAAATTTCAAAATATAGAGTTTATAAAATAACCTCCTAGAGACTCTTTCAAAACCAGCATAGGCCGAATTGGAAGTGGTTTTGTTAAACAGATAGATGAACACTGTTCAAGTTTCCGTATTTCGATTACGCAGACTATTTAAGTATTACACAAATAATATAAATCATTAAAGCTGAACTAGCTTGAATATATGCGAAAATTCCCATTAATTTGTTGGTTGCCAAATGCTGTTCACTTGAAACTTCTATGAAACATTCTCATTCTAGATTTTAACGTACCTATCTCCAAAACTAACAGCTTTTCGTGGTTTATCGACTAGACTAGCGTGTGCTATAATATCGTGCATATTTTGTATGGGTAGGACACTAGACGAACATACGAATTTTATAAAATTTCATTTGTCTTGAAAATCTGTAAATATTTGTTTTAACTTAAATTTGTCTCTGCACATAAATATTACAGTAAACTACATTGCCAAACTCAGAAATGAGCATTTTGAGAATTATGTGGTTTATATCCTTGTTTCCTCAAGGTTCTCGATTAAAATGTTAGGTTAATATCGAGAGAAAGTGAATTTGTGTGAAACAAATTTTTACCTATTGACCATCTTAGTTTTATTGAGAATTTCTGTATAGAGCCCGATCGGCTCTGGCCCTAGATTGCAAATTGCACAAGTGCTAATCTAGTGAAACTAAAGAAGCTGAAAAGAACTTGGAAAAGCTTGACGTTTCCGATAACTAATCTGACTCCGTTGACAAAAAAAAAACAGAAATATAAACATGGAAGTGATTAATAAATGCAATTGTAATAGTAAAAAGCTAGTGCACTTTGTCAAGTTTTTAATTTTACTCTGAGATCACTTGTGAGTGTAGATAATAGGTGAAACCTAAAAATCATAAACAAAAGTTATAAAACCTACCTACCATTGCCTACATTAAAAATGCGCAAATTCACAGGTCACGTATTGCCAAAATGCTAACAATCGTAGCCAAGTATTTTAGCAAAGGAACCATTATCAAAGTAACGTATAATCAGACAAAGTTTACGAAAGGCGAATATGTTGCTTCAGTTTTTACTGAATTTAAAGACAATTGCTTGCCTTATAAAGCTTATAAAGGACATATCAAAATTAACTGAACCTTTAAATCAAAGTCATTGCATTCTCCAAAAAAAAAAAAAACATAATGCTTATACTTATAAATATATGGCAATTCAAAAACGAAGCAATTATTTACCTAATAACACCACAATATCATTCAAACCTAACAAACCAACAATTAAACGGCATGACATTTTTCTTGTCATATTGTCAATATCAAATTCAATATTTTCTAGTAGGAAGCCTTTGCTCATTACCTTTTCACGCTACAACTCACAATTAATTTTTATATCTTATATTTTTCTAATAATACTTTTACACAACTCTAAATTCATATGCTATCACCTGCCTATAACTTATCTGGCGATCTAAAACTAATTTTAAATTTAAGATCCATAAATATGTCCAAGATAATGCCTAGAATCCATTTTGGCCCGATGCCTATCGTTGAAAGGCGATTATTTTAATTTGTAGTAATTATAATATTAACTGATAAAATGTATTTATGTTCATGGTAAGAATGGAAGCACTGTAGAATCAGAGACTCCATAAATTTTAATTTAAAGCAATGTCCTATTTTGTCAGTACGTAGCTACATATGCGCAGCATAAGACTTTGAAGAAGATATGGAAAATTGTGTCTTCATATCGTCAGAAGTCATGATTTGTAATTAATTCAATACAGCTTTCGCCTTCGTTCAACTTTCGAGTTTAAGCAGATAACTACAGTCTTCTTATAAAATGTCTAATATCACATGCTACGAAGAGAGTTTGAAATATAGAAATATAATGGTCAGAAAAATATTTCATTGATCATGATGTTGCTGCCTTTAAATTGGAAATATTATTCTTTGAAATGTAAAAGGTTCTCGTCCCACCTAAGGCTCTACCGTAGCTAAAGATAAAAAATTCCGAGAAGAGTCCTCGAATAAAATCAAATCCGTATCTTATAGGTAGGTCTTAGCAGAGAATTAAATCAAGAGGCACTCGCTTGGAATTTTTTGTTCAAATATTTCTATTAAAAAAAAGGCAACATTGAAGTATACTTGTTTAAAGAAACTTAATTTTGATATATTGTGCCATAACGAGCATTTTTTGCAGGAGAAAGAAATAGATATTTCTTAAAACTTGTGTCTCACTTTTGTCGTAAAATAAGTCTCATGGTGGAACTGTAATAAGTAAACCTCACTTATTATATTTGGAACCAAATGATCTAGTAAGCTAATCAGTGGAAAACCATTGCAAAGTTGCTGCAATAAATATAAAGTTCCTAAAACTATATATAGACCCCCGATACACATATAACGGTATGCTGATTTCTAGACTCGTTTTTGACTCACCCGCGCATCTACGTCACCCGGGAAAAAATGTTCCTTTTGACGCTGTCATAGTTTATTTAGTTAAGTGAATTTTTAGATTTATTTTGTGTTTATATATGTTATAGGATTATTTAAATGAAAAACTTATAGTATAATTATGCCGAACTGTGCTGTGGCTACTTGTAAGAACAATAATAGGACCACCAAAGGGAGCAATATTAAATATTTTCGTTTTCCTAAACATGAGTTAGCAAATCAGTGGATTCGTGCTTGTCGAAGAGAAGATGGAATTAATATAAAAGATGGTGAGTATCTTTAATTATTAAAGCTTTACTTTATTATTTATTATTTTAATTACATATTTCCACGATTTACATGATAATGTTATTAGCGTGCTATTAATATTTTCTGCGTTGTGTTAGATTGCGTGTTTTATTTCCTTCCGCGTTTTTTTATGGTAGTGGCACACACTCTAAAGGGAGATCCTATGGCTAGAGATGGATCCTAATTTCACGTACCGTACCGTGATTTTAGCTGCCGCTAATTCGACATTCAGGTGCTGCTGTGCCTTAGTTCCGTTCTTTAAACATTCTTTTTAGATATACCACGATCAAGTCACGGTTCACGGTCCAGCCAGACACTATGTGGTTAAAAAAAAATTGCCAAAATTTAAATAAGTAAAAAAAATAAAGCAACATGTATTATTGAGGTGTGATTGAAGTGAAACTTCTTAACGCGCGCCGGGAGGAATATTTACACATGCTCACATACGATGGTACCAGGGTGCTAAAATCGGTTAGGTTCTGTAGCGCTACAAAAGCTCATTGATTTGCCCACCTAATCGCGCCATTCTGTTCCAACAGCTGCTCTCGTGGCCGAGTGGTCTAGGTGGTTAGGTCTCGATTGGGCGGCTCTATCGGCGGAGCGGCGCGGCCTGAGTTCGAACCCCGTTGCTTTTTTAATTTTTTTTAAGGTTAAGTTTCTATACAGTTTTATGAAGAATATTTTTTTTCATTTGGGCCTTTTCTTTTTGTTAATTGAGTGAGTTACGATATGTATATGATTTTATTGTGATATGTTTGTTAGCTTACAAGCAAAAAATATGTGATTTGCTCTATTACCTTGTCAAGACATAAGCGAAACTTTTATGAAGAATATATTTTTTTTTCATTTAGGCCTTCCCTTTTTGTTAATTAGTATTATATTTAAAAAATGGTATATTTTAAAAAACTACTTTTTAACCAAATCCGGAACGATATGTAGGGGTCGTCATTTCCTTGACAACTTTTTGATTTTGTCTTGATCTTGTCTTGATTTCAAGACGAGATCATGACAAGAAATGATCCTTGTTTTTCAAGACAAGACAAGAAATTAGTTCTCAAGTCCAAGATTTCTTGGAAAGAAACCAACAAATCTTGAAATTTCTTGAATATGTAAAATAAAAAAAACTCATTTGTTTTGCTAGTTTATTGAAAAAAAAAAGCAAAGCACTGAAACATTTTTAATGGAATGATAAAAAAAATTATTATGTAAAAAATAACTTTTTTATTTTGAAAGATTTTTGGATCTGTTATGGCTTAAGGTATTGGGATCAAAAAGTACTTTGCAAACCGAGTCTACTTCAGTGGAAATTAAATAAATATGTAAAATTGGGCAAAAAATATTTGAAAAGGGTTCAGAATATTAACTATTAAATAATGACGTCAATACAAAGAAAATTAAAATTGTACTTTAAGTTTGGTAAAACTATATCTTGTGGGCTAAATTAAATTGAATAATTTTTTAATGCTTAATGACTTTTTATTTGCAAGGGATTTTTTTTAATTATTTTTGGATATGTTATGGGCGAAGATATTAGAATCAAGAAGAACTTTGCTCAGCTGATCTACTTCAATGGCGTACAGAATATTTGAATTTACGTAATTTTTTTAAATTAAGAAAAAATTAATTTATGAAGGAATGAACTATAAAACAATACTATCATGACCGCGTGCCCCTCGATTCTACGCATCAAGTATAAACATCACATCAACCAATCTCATCCCGACTTTTTTACTTAGTTCTCAAATGTTGAAATAATACTTAAATAACCATTTCTACATTTAAATTATTTTCTAGAGTAAAACTATGTATAATATATCAATTATAATTAGTAATATAAATATGGAATGAAAATGCTTTTATTCTTTAGTTAACACACGTACACGTATAATTAGGAACGTACCTATTATCGAAAATGTCCTTTAAAATCCCCCAAAACTGCGAATATTGCATTTCAAAACATATGTTCTATACACGCTTACATAGCAGAATCGAAAGCGTCGTTCCCGGGTGACGTCACACGTTTCTGTGTGGGAGGTTCTGCCTGCGCAAGAGCATACCGTTATATGTGTATCGTGTATAGACCGCTCAGTGGTAATATTCAAGTTTTTATAGGTATCATGTTTGATAAGCAAGCAAAAATTGCGTTCAGATTATTACATTGTCACAAACGCTGACTTTTTATTATCAATGAAGAAAGAGCAAAATATTTGCTAGATCTTATAAAGTGTTTCAACGTTCAAGAATGCTACGTACCTATTTTTCAAATATTCTTGATACAGTTTTTTTTCTAAATTTCCAGAAGAATCTTAAATTTAATACAAAGGCCTAAAAGGTATAACACTAAGCCCATATATACATAAGGGTGATCTAATACTACATAAAATCCTTACCAATATCAACTTATCCTTTGTTGACCACGCTGCTCTGGATTATATGCTTGATACATTATTCAAAATCATAAATAACACTATGGATATAGCATTGCCTACATTCTAAAACATAGTTGCACATAATAACAAACTAAAAAAATCTTTTAACAACGTCAGGTGTGCGGAACGTTGAGATTGTTAAACAAGATGCACGGATACAGATCTGCACAATCTGCAGGAATACATAAACATATTTAGAGGCCAGCACAAGCAGGCAATAGTGGCAGCAAAACAAGCAGTAAATTAAAATCTCATAACTATTCTAAATATCATCTATGGTTTTCTTAGCAAATAATCAACCCTAATTCTGATAAAGTCAATAAAAAACATATTGAAACAAACTTGATAGCTGACATTTTCAATGTTTTTTGCAAATGTACTAAATACCACCAAACTCTAATAATTTCAACGTCGACTATTCTATAACTGATGCTATTTTAAATGTACAAAACACAGTCTGGCTATCATAAAAAGTATGACAATGGCTTGCGACAGATGTCAGAAAAAAACGTCATTTGTTACCACTCAGATTCAGTTAATATTTTATCCAAAAGTTTTAGTTTCTGATGAAAGATAGTGGTCGATAATCCGTTGACTAGTTCTACGTGCGAACATAACATTCATTCTACCTCGTATTCGCTTGACATACGATATAACTGTTTCTTATTTTGTGTCCTGAATTGATCGGAGTCACAGAAGGTGTCAAGTGGTCAGCAGGAAACCAACCTCCGTCGTTGCAATGTATGTCATGCTATTAATTTTTCAAAAGTAAAAAATTGAAACACATCACTTTTTTTAAGAAGTTAAACAAATTAAAATCAGGGATAAAATATTTGGTTTAAAAAAAATCAAGCAGGGATATCTATGATATGAATGATAATTAAATACCTAAAAACATTTAAATATCTCCGTTGAACGGATAAATCAGGGAATAAGAAAAAACATTTACCCTAGCTGCTTTAACACAGCAAAAAAAAATTCCATACCTAAAAAATGAGAACTAAACGATCCAAATAACATTAAATCAATTGCTTTAATAACTCCAGCCTTATCAAAGAATTGGAGGTTTATTTTGAGGCTATCCATTATTCCTACTTTGAAGCTAATGATAATTTGTTTGGAAAGTCAATTTAGTTTTCAAAAGGCTAAATTAACATCCTTTGATATTTTAAACACATTAAAGACTATTGCCGAGCGCGTTGATATGGGGGGAAATGGGTTTAGTACCCGAATTGAGGGTGCTGCGACCTACCAAGGACCTTCGACTGACCTGGGAGTGAGTTCCACAGCGATGTAGTGCGCCAGACAAAGGAGTCCTTGTAAAGTGATGTTCTAGGTATAATTGTACATACAACAAACGGGTGCACTCTTGCCGTCTATCGCGACTAACGTATAGGCGTTGCTGGGGGCGCGATGAAGCGGGCGAAATCCTGGGAACATCTGCCGTGAAAATATCTGCAAAACAGGGATATCTCGGCCACATGTCTGCGGTGTTCCGGACTATCCAGAACCCGGGTCAGCTCCGGAATACCGACGAGACGCACAGCTCTCTTCTGAATGGAATTCAACAACTTTAGGGCGTGTTTCGATGCGGCATCCCAAATGTGTGAACAATATTCTAAGCACGGTCTAATTTGCGCATTGTAGAGCAAGAGCAGCTGCTGCTTTGTATACAGTTTTTTGTTGCGATATAGCGCACGAAGCTTCTGCGAGGCTGATTTTGCGATGTTAGCAACGTGGTCATGCCAGGACATATTGCTGTTGACAGAGACACCCAGTAGTCCGACTGACGAGGATGAAGGATAGGCCGATCCTGCCATAATGATGTCAGGACCCGCCGTATTGGTAAACGTGGCAGCCTGGGTTTTTGCTGCATTACTGGACCAAATTTCTGTCGCCCCAAGTTCGAACCCTCTTCTCAATTAAGTGATATAATCTCCTTCTGTCTTCAAGGTAAAGTAACATTTTGGCGAGCATGCTTGCTTTTTCCTTGGGTGTAGTCGCCGTGATGCCGCGTTCGTCTGTCAAAGGTGGCAGAGGCTTTTTGTAAAACTATTACTGACTACCTTTGCTGCCGACCAAAAATTCCTGGAGCCACTGGGGCATTACAAAAGTTTATTCCTGATCCTTTGTGATCGTCCTTAGTTTCGTCAATCACACTCTCCCCGGCAAATTAATTGCTATTTTCAGCGGTCTGATTTTGCTACAAGTACTTGTAGACTTGGTGTTTCCTACCTACAGCTCTTCCGGATCTTCTGTCGAACCAGGACTTTCCTTAACGCGAACTTGATGGAATTTGGGATGTATGCTTTCATTACCGATAAATACTTGCGTAATCTCTTCGCAGCAGGCTGACGGGTCGTCTGTGCCAAAGTCTATATTTAAAGCAACAATTAGCCCTTCAATGTCCTTGCAAACTACAAAGTTGCTCCATGTTAAAAAAAAGTTCGCCAGAGCTTCACTACCATTTCCCGGAAGTCCATAAAATCGCGAACAAGTTTCAGATATAAGAAAGGTTTCAGTCATTTCTAATTCAAATTCTTCTATTTCTTACACTTTTAATTGAAGTTCTCTTCTACTTTTATTAATTTTAACCCTTAGCCACCCGGGTCTCAATGTAGTGACATAAATGACCGCTGCTTTCTACCCTGTTTTTTTCGTAAACAATCGCATTCAAAGTCTGTATAGTGACATATATATGTTTGTTAGAAATATTAGTGCACAGTAAAACTACAATGACAGTCTTTAAAGTTTTTAATTCGAAACAGAAATATTAGTCTTTTATCTAAACAAAATGTACCATTTTGATGCTCTTTAGATGTTTTTTGTTATAGTTATTATCTTATACTAAGAATAAACACTAAATATAATTTTTTCGATACTACAAGGATCCAATAATACTACAATAAAAAAACAACATATTATCATAAACTTCGAAAAAAAAGCAACATGTATATATAGGAGTTAAAATTTTCTCGAGATACTGACTACAAACTTATATTTAGATGTATGCTATAATTATTATCTTATACAAATAATAAAAAATAAATTATATGTTTTCGATACCACAAGGATCCCATAGTATTAGAATAAAAATATTCTGTGTAACGTCTCCACTTATTTCACCACTATCACTATCTTCCCTATCTGAACTCTCTGAGAATGAGTCATACTCGCTTTCTTCAGCACAACTTAGGTCCACATCACTTCCTTCATCATCTTCGTACCATTTTAACGCACTAACCGCGACGGTCTTGCCTCATCAGATATTTCACAAGCACCCGGGTCCGGTCACCGTGACCGCTCAAATAATATAAAGGGATATTGAACATCTGCGCCGAATGCTATCGACAAAAATGTACTAATCTACCCGTCACTTAAGTAAATTATAGGATTAGCTAGATGCATAATGTTGGTGGGGATAACACTGCGGAGATACAATGATTTTGGGAACACGTTGCGGTCACCTTGACCGGACCCGAGTGGTTAAGGGTTAATATGATTGGGTTCCCAATATATTTCTTCAAACCTGTCACGCAAAACAATCCTAGTTAGTTCAGTTCGACTAAAACCTGCAACAAATTGCAATTTTCAAAATATTGAACACATATGGACGCAGTTTTTGAATAATGCTCTACCAAGTGCCAATAAAAGTCAACATCTTCTGGTGCGCTGTGCATACAATTATAAAAATGATCTGCGGTTAATTGGCTAAATTTTTCTTTTAACTTTTTCACATACTCATCCAAATCACTGTTTACTGATGCCATCATATTTCTGAATACATAAAACTGTAAGCGACTGAATGATCTTAAGTAACAACATTCCTTATAAACACAATCCCCTCTTATTTAAAAACTTAATGTCATGACTTAATGTGATGACGTAAACTTGATCTTCAACATCATCTTCTTCATCATTATTATCATCATATAGAATAATTTCCAAAATAACGCCAGTTCATTTAGTTTATGTCACAATAACTCTTTTTTTTAACCCTAAAGAGAATTTCACAATAACTCTATAGAATGCAACATAATTTTTGCACTCGACGCGCGTTTCGCTAACGATGTAACGCTCAAAGCTGTCTACGTTCCGCTATTGAACTTGGATAAAATTGACGTCGACTTCAGTCAAGGAAGAAGTAGAACCAATGAGCGGAGCAATTTAAGCTACAATACACTCATTGTTTTATTCTTTTTTTCTCGAAAACGACTGCTACGAGAAAAATTTTGGGATTTGGCACACTTGGGATCTACCTTCGGTAAAATGTTTTGGGTACTAATATTTTCGTTTGCGAGTTATTACGTCAAATCTGCGGTTTTTCAAAATTTCGCTTTAATAAATTTAGAGGAATACGAATATTTTGACATAACGTTTAGGTTAAAGCAATAAGCAGCGATATCAGCTGATTTTATGGGAGATTCCGAAGTAAAATTTTAATTTAAACATTGACGTTGTGGCAAGTAATGTTAGAATATAGATCACAAAAAGTTTTGACTTTTGTCGTGGGCAATTTTATTTTGTGACACGGATAAATCTTTAGTTGAATTGAACTTAAATAGTTTAGAAAACTGACAATAATTTGACAATTAAGATAAAGTATTATGATCCAATTCTTCCTGATAGTGTGATCTGGCTGCAGGGCCATAGATAAGGGGAGGGTTGACCCCCACCCTTCCCATGGCTCCAAAAAATATTAGCAATTTAACCTAATCCTCCCCCCCTCATGGAGAATGCCTAGCTACGGCTCTGTCTGGCTGGCAAGTTTAACTTCCAATTTCCTATTGGGTGTAACAACGCTAATTTGGCAATAGATAGCAGGGCTGGATCAATGGATAAGTCCTGTAACGGAAACAATATAAATATTTGTCAAAAATAAGAAACGTTCGGAGCCGATGAAATAACACTGTTTCTGCTTAATTATTGTAAAGACAAAATTACCCTTTGCTGAAATTATAAAAGATTCGCTTTAAGAAGGCCAATATGTTTTGAAGGGTGCTTGTCACTACTATATAATGTAAAAAAGACGGCCACGTGCTGGCTTATTAGATAAGCTACCCAGGTTTGTCGGGAATGCGATGATTTTCTTGTGGATAAAAACACACTTTGACAATAATAGACCTCAAAGAGTCACCTATAGAAAAAAATCAGCAACATTCATGGACACGCTTTAATATCAACAAAAGAAGAATGTAGAATTTTATAGAATTAGTTTCTGGCAAATAAAATACTTTTCTATATTTTTAATCTCAGTGCTTATATTGATAGATTCTATAAGGGTATAATAAATAATTTTCAAATAATCGATATTTAAAAGTGCTGAAAGTAATTTAATACCCAAGATCACTGATCTTATTGAGCTGACTATATTTTTTATAATAATATTTCATCTAAAAATTGAATTATTTTCAATTTCAATTGCTAACTGTCGTAAGTCAGTACTCTTTGTTTAAGAGATGTAACGCTAATAAATTTCATCTTTGCATTAATAAGAGTTAAATTTTGAAGGGAAAACCAGTTAAAAGTAATATGATCTTTTTTCAGCCATCTGTTTTGGTTCTTTCATGTGCAAGCACTCAAAAAAGGACTGGACACTTTGCTTGGAGTTCCTCGTATGCCAGTATCCTTCAGATTTTCCCGTAGGAGTGAATGATCAAGTGACTCTTTGTATAGATCAACGTATATGTCATATAAAAAGCCTACTATTATCTACGACTTTATAAATAGTCCTGAAGCCCGTGTACAAAAGTGCAACCATTATCGGGTAGTTTCTTTATATTTTTATTCGATTGTACCCACTTTGTGCAGATACATTTGGGGTGTCATCTGGATAGGTGGCGGTGTGGGTGCTAAGGGGTTGCAAACACATAAAAAAAATCGTGACGGGAATCAGTCTCGGGTAGCACGAAACTTTTATGAACGGAAAATTATGTTCAATAATGAACACTGAGCATTGTCAGCTAGCCGGGGGTGGTGGAGTACTTGTCAGCTAGGGGTGCGAATGAGTCCGAAAATGCGAATTTTCAAAGCGTCGCCGTCGGGCAACTTGAAATTTGGGTGGATACTAATATTTTATATATAATTCACGAAAAAAGGTGTCAGCAGCTCGTATGTCGGTGGAAAAGTTGTCAGCTAGGGTCATAAAAGGTTCCGGGCGTGTAGACGCGCTGTTAGCTGGCGCGCACGACCTTTAATGCATCAACAGGTAATTTTTCCACCAACATACGAGCAGCTCAGCTCATACTTCTCTTTTTAAATATTACATTAAATATTAGCATCCAGTTCAATTACAAGTTTCCCGAAATCATTCTTGATGATTTAATCATGAAAAACATGCGGGGGGCAATCTTGACTTAATAACTTCCGATCTACTTAATGAGAAATTCATTTAACTATCAATGTATAATTATTTACTGCTTAATTATAATGCATTATATACTGTACTTTATAAATTAATAGTGAACAATAATTTTACTATACAAAATCGAATTATTTATTATTAATAAAATATTAAATCATCTTAACATGCTGATATTTAGTCTCAATCTTCGTCATCATCAGAGCCTTCAATATCATGTTCGAATGGTGAAAAATCGTCATCAAGCTATTTATTGACATCTGGAAAAATAAGTAACTGATTGTATACAAATTATTAACATTTTATGACATCACAAACTCAAATAACTTAAATAAATACCTTTAGTATTATCGGCCTCTTAAGTAATCATTACCACAGTCGGGGGTATTTGGTCGCCATCAAACCATTTGCAGGTGTATTTACCTTCCTCCATAATCCAGTGGGTTCAATGTGAATGGAACTTGCTCATGCGCGTTACTCAAATCCTCGATATTGCTGTCTTAATTCAAAGTACGATGGTGGCAAAAGGGATGCGTCGAAGTTCTTGTCAGGCAATGTAAATTCGTTGTCATCTTTTCCTAGTTTATATTATTTCATGAAACACGTGCATCATTAACATTTTATTTATTATTCGTATTTTCCACAAGAACTCATGTGTTAGAGAGAAACAAAAGATAGTGGCTATTTTATATCGGTTTTCAAAAGCTTCTGATGTGCTAGAAGGAATGATATATTGCTCTTTGTCAAAAACATCATTTTAACGAACAGGAAGTTAAGATCTTACCAAAAATCTGTTTTCTGTCTCTCTCTAACACATGAGTTCTTATGGAAAATGACATTAATATGAATTTTTCGAACAAGTGTAATACATTCCAGGGCCTTATTTAAAAAAACAAAAATGATGATGGCAGCTCAAAGACGAAACGTCGGTTTGAAAATCTGATGACACCATCTTGTAGAACAGAAAAAGTAGCAATGAGAATGTGAAATTTATTTTGTTATATCAATTCAAATAGAGTCATAAAAAAATAAAAATGAAATCGCGAATATTCGGCTTTTTCTAAATATCTTCGGAAGTATTAGGAATTTTTCAACTTTTAAGGTGGCATTTTGATCAGCATCAAATTGCGCAACTTTGCCTCCATTTAACCGACCTCGTATCTCTTCTAGTTCCCGAGATCCCAATGATGAGGCTCGAATTTGGGACACCCTGTACAGTACAGGGACCACTTGAGCTAGCAATTCGGTGCCGCCATTTTATGGATTCTCTTCAACTAAAGGGGGAAAGAGACGCTACGTCGTTTCTTGCTTTAAAAACTTGGGTTAACAGCCCAAAGAAAGTCTTTGTCCAATCTTGAACAAAGATAACTGAGGTGCACTAAATATTCTTTAATATTTGTGCATACAAAAAGAGAAATTGGCCCAAAAAAGAATTTGACCTTTTGGCGCGAAGAGGCACTTGTTAAAGCGCGGTGACTAGACCGATCTAACAACATGGAGTGGTAGCAGAGCACTGAAATCTAATCTTTCTTACTATCTCGGGAAGGACAAGACCGCGGGAAACTTACGTCTCAGTTTTTATCTGAAAGGGGGAAAACATCTTCTTTCGTTCTTTTACACACTGCTGTTTACTGACGGAGATACGAATATATTAAACTGAAAACGCTTGGATTGACCCCAATCGAAATGGCAAGGGCATTAAAGAACTTGACATTTGCTGCTTAAATGTACAAATTGGGTTGTACCAGGGGTGAAATAAATATATTCTTGGATTTATTATGGCTCATTCATTCTACATACATACAGGGTGTTATCACCAGACTATACGGTGAAAAAGGATAGTTTCTACACGTGTTGGGGTGTTTCCCCAACAGGTACAGTATATAATGCATTATAATTAGGCAGTATATAACTATCTATTGATATGCAGAACTGAAGCGGTTACGCCGAGATTGCCCCCGCATGTTTTTCATGATTAAAATCAAGAATTACTTCGGGAAACTTGTAATTTAATTGGATACTAATACTGTAAACTAGAAAGCGTAATAACAAAAGAACACTCAGTCTAATGTTTGAACTTGATACATGACATTGAAGGATCAAATATTATGAGTATTATCTAAACATGTTTTAAAAACAATCAGTCAAATATCAACAAAATTTAGTATAAAAGAACGGGCAAATCAAGTAGACGACAACTTATCTGGTTGAGTAGTTCCCTTTTAACTAAGGCCAAACGCTCCTCCTGTAAGCTCAAACCCTCCCGATCCTGATGATCTGGTTAAGTAGTTCCCTTTTAATTAAGGCCAAACGCTTTTCTGGTGTCCAGGATCAAACCTCCCGACCTTGACTATCTGGTTAAGTAGTTCCCTTTTAATTGAGGCCAAGCGCTTTTCTGGTAACCAAGGTCAATCTCCCGATCTTGACTTTCTGGTTAAGTAGTTCCCTTTTAATTAAGGCCAAACGCTTCTCTGGGAACCAAGATCAAACCTACCCTAAAGTTACGTCAGTGTAAAAGTAAAGTGTAAAAGTAACGTAAAACTTAAAGTAAAAAGTAAAGTGAACCATAGATAAAAGTGAAACCTAATTAAAGCATATACCAATATAACTGAAACGAATCAAAACGCTCATAACAATTTAAACTAAAAGTAAACTCAAGGGAGCCGAATAGGTCGAGTCCGGTCAGTCCTCATCGAATGGTCATTCGTTCTACGCTATTCTAGTAAATTGTATTCAAACATAGTCGTCATTCTAAGTGCATTCCTTCCTGTATCTGAAGACCAATATACGTACAGTTTGTTTCGAATTAAGCGAGTCGTTATTCCATCTGATCTACAACCCCCAGCTCAAGGAGGAACGCCGCCAGTAATCCCACTCAGCAGCAAGCATCTGGGAAGCGCCCAAATTCCTCTTTGACAATACTTAATGTAATATTTACGATAAAAAGTATCAGCTGCTCGTATGTTGGTGGAAAAATTGTCATCTGATGCATTAAAGGTCGTGCGCGCCACCTAACCTACGCCCGGAACCTTTTGTGAACCCAGCTGACAACTTTTCCACCGACATACGAGCAGCCGACACTTTTTTTCGTGAATCATATATAAAATATTAGTATCCACCCAAATTTCAAGTTGCCCACCGTCGTTCTGCAAATTCGCATTTTCGGACTCATTTGCACACCTAGCTGACAACTACCCCACCACCCCCCAGCTATCTGACAATGTTCAATGTTCATTATTGAGCATAATTTTCCGTTCATAAAAGTTTCGTGCTGCGCGGGACTGATTCCCGTCACGATTTGTTTCATGTATTTGCAACCACTTAGCAACTACCCCACCGCCACCTAGCCAGCTGACACCCCAAACGTATCTGCACAATGTGGGTACAATCGAATAAGAATATAAAGAAACTATCCGAAATCGTTGCACTTTTTGTACACGGGCTCCAGGACTAAAACCTTGTCAATTAGATCCTTTATGGCATCTTGTATACCTCTGCCTTTCCCCAATTCCACCCATATTGTTTATTAACTATTTATTTGTATGCGTCTAATTATTTATTATTGTTTTAAAACTTAAAAACAACATTTAACAGAATCTGCACGGTTTTATCCACAATACCCAAAGAGAATTTTTACATTCGACGCGCGTTTCGCTAACTCTGTTTGGATCATTAGGAGATGATTGACAAATTTATAATTCATTGCAAATTTCGGATCGACTAACTAGTCAAAAGACAGCTCCAGTATTAGTTCAGAAATATAATTTGTAGAGCCGTCTGATTAGAAATAGTTGATATAGTAGTTTTTAATAACCGCATGTAGAAATAATACATTACTTGAAAAAGTCTGTTTATTATCTATGGGAATTTTTATCATGATTATTTTTTTGAAATTGAAACCTGAGGGAATATGTGTCTTTAGATAATATCAATACTCACTTAACTGTAAAGAAAATATATATTACAAAAATAAAAATGAAGCCATTCAAATTATACGCTGCCGGCTATGACAAAAACCTCTTAAAAAAGGTGCATTTCTCTCACACGGTCTACTCTAAAAGCCTTTATTGAAACTAAAGATTTACATTTAGCAATACATAGCTGCTCTATGGTTTCTTCAGAACTAAAAGTGCATGAGATTGTATTTCTAAATATTGTTTAGGTGGCATTAAAAGAAAATTCCTATCCTGGAAAATTATTTTAAACTTTGAATAACTAATTATTGCTTGGTAAAAATAAATTTCGCTTTTAACACGAATTAAGAATTCTCTTAGAAGTTCAACTGAATAAAAAGCTTAACGCTTTAAATTTTAATTTTAATTCTGACCTGGATGCTGTTATTTCTTTTAAAAGCCGTTGCTGGCGTTTCAGATAATCTTTATTCGGGCATCAAAGAATTCAAATTCTTTATTGTTTGCATTTTATTTGACAATTTTTGTATATTTAGTTATTTCTCAGTTTATTGCAAATGGGATGAGAAATATAATATCTTATTTTGACCTTCACAGACATATTTTATTTCTGTCCACTTAGATATTAAGAGAACTTTATTAATAATCAAAAAATATGAACTTTTTACTCGCTCCGAAAACAAAACGAACAGAAACTAACAAATAATACCTCATGACATGCTCAATATCATGAAAAAAAATACTCGCCTTTTTGGACTGAAGTGCGGGGTCGCACATAACACCTAATTAAAATCTATGCCAAATACTGGATAAGGTTCGTATTTGAATTTAATTCAAGTCGGAAAACAGCAGTAAGTTATGGCATCAGGATCAATTCTGCGGACACCGCACTACCGCAGGCTATTAGTGGCGAAAGTAGTTATTCAATTATTTTATTGCTTGAATTGGGCAGGTAGGTGCAACTATTTGATGTCGAAATTATGTTTCCGAACTCTAAAGAACGGTCTGCATTTTTTTCCGTTGAACGCTGCTGAATGAAAACAAAACGCGCTTTGGTACTAAACGCCTATTTATTCTATTTCTCAACTATAAAATACAGAAGCTGATCTCTTTCAAGATACGCGATGTTACAATTAACACCTCACATAAAGAATGCTACTATGATCTAATTAATGCCGCATCAGGGACGTTAGTTCCTAGTGACGCATCTGATCTGATCCCAAACTAACCCAAACTAAATCTAGTTAGGTCGACTGTTCATCGCGACTTGGGTGGTAGTGATGGGACACGAAGACGGTTTGCATCGACAGGACATGAACCAAACACTTTTCGATTACGTAATCAAGTACATTACTTCTACTGAGAGATGCGTAGTCAAATTCCATATAAGTCTAGCGAAATAATAATAATAAAGGAATAATAATAAAAATAAACACAAGATTTGAAAGAAATAAATTAATACAGAAACAAAGACGCGTTCCAACGCACTATAACCACCCAATTAGGGGAACCAAGAACACTCCTGAAATTCGGAATGGACGAACTGTCGGAACACATCGAGAAGAGCTAAGGGAATATGCTCAAAACAAAAAGAAAGATCAAAGAAAATTAGCACACACACATGGAACCTAATGGAACTAAGAAGAGGAATGGACAGGGAAACACAGGGTTATAAGGCGATAAATAAAGTTATCAACAAAAATATCTGGAAAGATATGAGGGACCACAAAACAAAGCTGATAAGAAATGCAATGGAAGACAACAGAAGCATGAAGGTTCTCAGATCCAAGCTATCAAACGGAAGGCCAAAAATTACCAAAATAAGAAACAAGGATGGTATCATAGTCAGTAATCGGAAAGAGATCGCAAACGCTGTCCAGGACTTCTATAAAAGGCTGTATAGTTCTATAGCTCACGATAATCACTATAAAAAATCAAAAATTCAAAAAGGTGGGATCGGAAGAAATTCCCGAAATAGATACAGGCGAACTAATGGTAACACTAACCCAGATGAGAAACAGAAGAAGCCCACGAGAGGATCAAATTACCAGCGAAATGATCAAAATGGGTGGAGCAGCTGTTCTGAAAGGTTTACGAATTCTACTGAATAAATGTCTGACGGAAGAAAGAATCCCAGAGAAATGGCAAAATGCGGAAATTATTCTGCTATACAAGAAAGGAGGCAGAAACAACATCGAAAATTACCGCCCTATCAGTTTGTTATCGCATTTATATTAGCTGATAACAAAGATTGTAACAAACCGGTTGAGTCACAAGATGGATTCATACCAACCATACGAACAAGCGGGATTACGGAAGGGATTCGGTACTATAGACCTCTTGCACACTTCGTACTCTTACCGAAAAAAGCAATGAGTATAACATAGAAATGCACATAGCCTTCGTAGACTAGGATGTAGGCTTTGACTCTGTCGAAACCTGGGCCATTCTTCGATCCCTAGACAATGCGAGAATCGATTCCAGGTAATATCCCAATCAAAAGAGGAGTGCGGCAAGGAGACACAATTTCGCCGAAACTATTCACATTAGCCTTTGAAGATGTCTTTAAAAGACTAAACTGGCATACAAATGGAATAAATATCGACGGAGTGCACCTCAACCACTTGCGATTCGCAGACGATATTGTGGTCATCGGCAGCACTGCAGAAGAACTTAAGATCATGCTTCAAGAACTCCACCAAGAGTCAGCGAAAATCGGTCTTGAAATGAACTTATCAAAAACCGAAGTCATGAGCACAGACAATATCCAGGTAATAATTGAGAACCAATTCATTGAAAAAGTATCAGAATATATTTATCTTGGACATAAAATTAAATTAGGAAAGGAAAACCAGACTTCCGAAATTTCAATAAGAATAGGCTTTTCCTGGGCGGCTTTTGGCAAATTGGGTTTCACAATCTTAAATCCAAGAATTTCCCTATAAACCTTAGAACGAAGGAATTCCAGACATGTGTACTTCCGGTGCTCACTTACCGCCTTGAAACAATGTCCATAAGTCGCAAGACTTCCAGCAGACTGCAAACCACACATTGAGAAATGGAAAGGTCTATGCTCTGAATTAGTGTGAGGGACAGAGTCCGAAACGAGGTGATCAGAAGACGAACGGGCGAGGCGGAGGTACTAATTCGAGTGGCGCAGGTTAAGTGGAGATGGGCTGGTCACATAGCAACGCGGGGCCCGGACAGGTGGACAATAATAATTCTAAGTTGGCGTCCGAGAGAGACCAAACAAAGCGTTGGCAGACCCCAGAGAAGATGGCGATATGACATCCAAAGGATCGCAGGAAATAACTGGATACACACTGCAGCAAACAGGAAAACGTGGAAATCCTTGGAAGAGGCCTACATCCAGGA
>MU187227.1:26279-38528 GCA_016904865.1 Pissodes strobi | reverse complement strand
TTTACGTAGTCTATAATATTTGTAGTGGCCACAGTCGGGTCGAATACCGTGGCAAAGACCAAGGCTTCCTTAGTGGCGACTAGAATTGAGCTATTTTCGCCATTCTGCTCTTTATTACCCCTAATGGGTCTGGGTCTTGATTTCCTGTTGAATCCTCTTTTTTTCTGTTCTTCCCACTCATTTTCTTTCTTAGGAATACTTTCATTCGGAATTTTATTCTTGATTTTGTCCTTAATTTGTTTTTGATCATCCCCTCCGGAATTTTTTGACATTACGGCACCGGTATAATTCGATGTTTCGCCATTGGTGTTATAGTGTGCTGTATTATCGGCAATGCTTGAGGCAGTTTTCAGTGACATAGCGTCAATTTCCTGGTCGGCCGGTGCCACATCCGTACCATGTTGTTGTGGCCAAAATTTTTTTTTCAGAAGAACTACTTGCTCCATCTAGTGTCGCAATGGTTGATTTTTGTGATAACACGTGTTCGTGTTCGCCGGATTGGGAGAGGGGCAGGGGGAGAGGTACTGACCTTTTTTCGGTGGATTTTGTACGTACTTTTCCTGTTTTTCAGACAATCTCTCCAGGAACAGCGCATTTTCCCTCCAGAACTTACAATTTTCATTAAGTAGCAGGCTTTTTTCTTCTACACAGAACGCTGTACTCTTCAAATGTTAAAGGAAAAATAAATCAACTTCGTGTAGGTTTAAGAATAACTAACTGAGATCAACTCTAACTAGATTAATACTTGGGAAAACGATACGAAGTCTCCTATATTTATTAAGAGCTTAAATTATGAGCTTCTACACTTTGCTCACCTAAACCAGAAACTAGGTATAACCTCTAAGCAAAGACGTTTGGTTCTATTAATTGGATTGCGTTGCAACACGTTTTTTTAATGATTGAACCCAGATTTTTTTTCCCAACTAATTAAAAAAAAATTGAACCTAGCCCCGGAGAGTCGCGTTACAAAGCCCGGCCCCTGCCGTGGGGTCGTTTGAGCGCCACCCGTTCTAGCCAGCTAAACGGAAAAAGCTCGGCAGGTGTTGTACCGAGTGGCTAGATTCGCTCATAAAATTAATCGGTTCCTAACTTCGAACTATCAAAAAAAAAATGAGAATAATTATGGCACTATAATCAACCAATCAAAAAAACACAATCTAAAATTTAATGGACACTATATTTGCTACTAAATCCTTTTTTTTTGCAAACACAGCAACAATCTATCTGGAGAAAATGGTTATACTAAAAATGTGGTTGAGTAGACAAAAGAATGTTAAATGACTTAAAGTAATTAATGAAATAAATAGAGTACAATATGAAGATTGTACGTACAGAGACCAATTCAGTTGGAAAACCTCAGTTCTATATGCCTTATCACTAAATGTACTAAACTACTTATCAAAGTGATCACTTGGCGCAGACTAAGCTTCTTACAACTAGGTATGCGTGCGCTAATAGCTGCACTGATGGTGATAATATGCCGCAATGAGCGGACACAATGATTAGATCAAAAAACTTGAGAAGTTAATAAAAGCACCAGATCAGATTAAAAATAGGGTTAGCTTGATTCATATGATAAAAGATAAAATTCAGAGCAGTTATATCTGCCGACTAATTAATGAAATGAAAAATTAATGAAAAGAATGAAGTTATCCAGCCAGCACTTATCTTTTAAAATGAGAAAACAAATCAAAGCAATTTGATTAACTGGTCCGATAAACCAGTGAATAAATGTAAATTAAATTAATTAAAATCAATGAGCTACTTCAATTCAATGTTTGATTTATATCAATAAAAGTAAACGAAGATTAAACATAAGACACAATGAAACATAAAACGTATACCCAAATCCCGTCGTCGAACTCTGTCGATGGCCTCTAGTGTGGGAACCACAGCAGTTCTTTAATAGAAGTTCTGGCCCAGCAGAAGAAATTGGTTCATCAAGTAAACCTGGCCCAGCAGAAGAAGTTCTGGCCCAGCAAAAGAAGTTCTGACCCAGCAGAAGAAGTTCTAGCCCAGCAGAAGAACAGTGCAGTCCTTCAAATAAATTTCTGGCCCAGCAGAAGAAATTGGTTCATCCCGTAAACTTCTGCCCAGCAGAAGAAGTTCTGGCCCAGCAGAAGAACCTTGAAATAATCCAGTACGCATTAAATGACGCCCCCTTACTTTAATAAAAATCATAGACCCCCTTACTTTAATAAAAAATCATAGACCCCCTTACTTTAATAAAAAATCATAGACCCCCTCCCTCTTTGCATAAATACATCTTCTTTATAAAACAAATTTTCCCAGACAAAAAAAAGCCCATGGACTTACAGTGCAATAAAGCAAATAAAAGAGACATTAAGGTTCAGGTAACTTGAATATAAAAAGATAGGTATGAATCACCCCTAAAAGAATATATAACTTCCCTATATGATCAAAATTAAAGTTGCATTAAAATAAAAATTCGGATCAAGTAAAATGGAGTAGATAAGATAACACATGGGAAAAGCAAATGGCGTTATGTGCACAAAAAAAATAAAAGGTAGATAAGCAGTCAATTTCATTCATTTAGGCAAAAATGGTAGCGATATTTACCTCAGATTCGGACTTGAGGGTATATTAGAGGAGATTCGACGGTCTCGGTCTTATGGGACGAACGTGGAAGCCGCTATAAATAATGGAAATAAAAAAATTTAGCAAAATGGCGGTCAAGTGCTTCATAGGCCACAGAAAAAGGAATCCAGAGAAAATGCTTACCTAGTACAGCTTGTAGAGCCCGAATAATCGGTCGTGTCAAAACACAAACAGAAACGCACGAAAAATCCCCTCAAAAGGGTTGTATTATTTCACAATACGCAAAACGTGCAATTTCTCGCTATACTGGCAAACGTTTCCCAGGCGAGCAAAACTAAAAAAGACCTCGTTCCCTCTTCCGTCAATTTGCCTTAAATTAAATACGGCGACACAAGTAGTCATGGGCTGAAAACTTGACGAGTGTTTCGATACAAGGAATAATTCTAAGAAAATAAACGCCTTAATTCTCGCTTATTATGGTGATAAATGACGGCGGAAGCCACGAGTAGTGAGCTAAAATTACATTCTTCCAGGAAGGCTAGGAAATGCTCTGACAGAAATAATAAACCTTCAAAAATCTAAACCGAGAATGAAAAACGCGCGATACCTAGCCCATTCCTATTATTTCGCAAAAACCTTACAAAAAACTGGTCCGCTGTACCGAACGAGAAATATATTTAAAGCAGAGGTCCAAAAACGATCTCCGGAACGTCAACCTAGGGTTCTCAAAAGGTAATAGAATATTCAAACTGAAATTAAATTATGGTTCAATAAGTCAAATGCAACGTATTTGCAGGCTAACTGAATTCTTTAAAAATATAAATCGATTCGCTGGCTGTTTACTATAATATAATGCAAATCAAGCCAAGTTAACTTAATAATAAGGTACATACATCGCTTATCAACTAAAATAGATAATCACAATGGATTCTAAAAGCTAATACGAATATATAGCTAATCTATGCTTAAAATATAGGTAATTTTACATTGAGAAAAGAGGCAATTTCAAGCGAATTATTAAATTCAGAATTAATAAACCGATGAGTGCAAAATACAGCATAGACTTTTCCCTAAATGCGGCATATAAATGAAATTTTAAAATTGGTAAAATCGAACTGTTACAGCGTAAAAAGCAGAAATTTAATAACCGTAGCTCTTCTGTAGCAATAAGGCTCTTTTTTCTCCTTCACGAGGCCCTAAGCCTCAAATAACAATAAATCGCTATACTCGATAGGTAAGATACTTATCAAGGCCACAAGACATCATGGATATATGGAAAAGACCACAGGTACACGATTAGACAAACCATATACCATGACTACAGGATAACATGGATATATGCGAAAGAAACTAGGTAAACAATGCTTGTCCACCTAATGCGCCAAGCATTAATTTACCTAAAATGACTCATGAAATACGAAACCATGACGATACGCTACGATTAGATTGAGAACGATATCCCCTGCAAAATAACCGACAATTAATTTAAAAGAAAATTGTGTGAATTAAAGTCTCAATTTAATTATCCTTCCCTACCCAATATTATATTTATAAATGAAAAGGACATCTAAAATTAAAAGAAATTGAGAAAAAATCGTAGTTTTTTTAAACAGTTTTCGCTGTCAGGGTTGGGAACCAGATACTATATAATCGTCTTTCTTTCTTCATTCACAGATCAAAGTGAAATTTCTCAAAAAATGCATTCGCGCCCAAATCACATAATTCCAATTTCCGCCAAGAAGAGGTATTTCGCCGATTCATATCATGCCAACTTGCATACTGAAATTAATTGGCATATAGATTTTTTAATGCCGTGTTTGTATAAAAATAATCATAATAGTCATAGTATTATTATTTGTTTTAAAATAACTAAATAGTTCTCAGATAATATGTTTAAAAGGACAAATAATTTTAGGCGAAAATGATGGGCACTCACACCTTTTATTTGCGTATAAAACTAAAAGAAAACTGCAACAAGACTAAAATTCTATTGTACAACGGGTACTGTAATTATGTCGAGCTGTTCTAGTTTCCTACTGCCTGTAGCTCTGTAGCCTTGAATATACGATACTATTTTACCGGTTCGGTTCGAATAGTAAGTTGAAACTAGCTGTAAAAGGTTACTAATTCTAATAAGAATAAACACAAGTCAACTCGGAGTAAAACTCATGTTAGTGAATTGCTAAAATTAGCGCAACATGACATCATACAAGAAATTATTCGTCAGTCGTATAACAAATCTAACATAAAGTTGAACTTCAGTAATTCTTAAACTGCTTTAGGCTTGCAAGTCTTTTTAAGAGAGACTATAATGAAAATTCAGAAGAATTGTAGCTAGAAAATTTTCTTTTTGATTCCATAAAAAAATACGGACAATGCATCAAATAAATAACTCGCTATTTTGAAACGGTTGCCATGATGCGCTAGATGCATTAATTCAAACACTTTAATATTTCTTATAAATGAGCATAATGCCGCTGCCACAGCGCCATATTTCTAATAAAAATAAAGAGAATATTCAGCCGCTTAAGCTAATTAGTTTTGGGATTAAATTATTATGTGCTGAGAGGTCGACGAACCATTATTTTACTGTGTGGTGAAAGATTACAATATCTTATTTCTAAGCTGGAATTTGAGGCGAAGAGTTAAATTATATAAATTAAATAGCTCCAAAAGTCAATAGGGATATTAAAAGTTCATGTACGAGGCAGAATAAAGAGGAATATGTAAAATGTTTTGGCACATTGTCGCATATTTTTGGCGAGATATTAAATGAAATTGATTCAAGAAATAAATGTTATATCATTAAATTCTAATGGATAGTTGAGTATGAGATATAGCACGTAAGCCTCGAATTAGGATGGATAAACAAAGTCAAGTAAAGAGAAGAGCCATACATGTTTAAAAACATGGAACATCCTGAGCTGGTACAGGACGGGTAAATACATTAAACTAATTAATATGAATATCATTGCACTAAAGGAAATAAGAAGACACCGTTCAGGATACTTGAACATTGGAACCCGGTAACCTTTTATTGTAACTAGAATCACTATGCCTACTAATTCGGAACAGAGAGCTATTAAGGCCAGTTTTGAAGCCCACAGTAAATAACTGCTCTCTAAGGGTTAAAGGGAGATTCCATATACCTAATCTGCGCCGAGGGTCCTTGCGCAACTGATGGCATAGATTATACAGAGTGCCCGAACCCAATTTGGGGGCTTTAATGCAAATATACAAACCACTATAGCTCCATGTGGGCACATAAAGTTTGCAAGTACTGTTAAATGATAACGGACTGAGATTTATCAACAATGTTTTGAGCACAATGATATTTACAAACAAACATGTATGATGGGATAGCAAGGAACCAAATCGACCACGTCCTAATTAATGCAAGACACAGAGGCAATATTTTATATGTAAGAAGCTGCAGAAAAGCAGATGCGTTCTCCCATCCTTTTCTTAGAGAAACAAAGCTAAAAACCAGAATATCAAGTTCAAAAAATGAACGGACTGGGCAAACTCAATAATAGGACACAAGAAAACTAGAAAATGGAGAAATCAAGAAGTCTAGATATTTGGGGGTTGCTAGATCCTCCATCGGGCGCCTCCCTACGTGGCGGATAAGGGAACGCCTCCCAGATATGGGTGGCACCGGGGAAATTAAATACCCGGGGCGGACCAAAATCTAGCACATGAGAATGGGAGGCAGCATTTCTCGTTACCGTCTTAAGGTGGACAATGATTATTCTGGAACAGATTAACACGGATATTCTCAGGCAACAGTCATTATATTATACTGTATCGGCTAAGACACTGCGATGGGGAAGGCAAGGGGAAACCACCCCATTATACCCCCTAGTAACAATCATCATGGCTCTTGGAGACAAAGTAAATACAGTTACTGGCCATGGAATACGGAACCCAAAATCCGGCAGTGGAGGTAAACGAAAACTAGACCACAGGACCTCCCAGGTAGTCATCCGGCGAAATCCCTGTGAATTAAACACTGCAAAATAAAAAGTGAAACTCAGAAACCCATATAGGATGGCCACATGGAATGTAAGAACCCTGTATGAGACAGGCAAACTAAGAAATCTAGTCCTTGAAATGAACACACTAGACATCACTGTCATGGGAGTGAGCGAGACTAGATGGCCAGGCACTGGAAATTATATAACAGATGGATACGCTGTATGCTACTCCGAAAACCAGGACTATATGCACAGAAACCGAGTATCAATAATCATGAAAGAGAATATCAGTAAATATGTCACTAATTTCATCCCACTGTCAGACAGGGTGGTGTTGATGCGACTAAACACCAAACCAGTAAACATAATTATTATCCAAGTGTATGCTCCTACTGCGGATAAACACGAACATGAAATCGAAGAATTTTACCATCAAATAGAAGAAGTGCTAAAAGCAACAAAGAAACACGAAATGATAATAATTATGGGAGATTTTAACGCAAAGGTGGGACGGAAAGTCACAGGTAACATCACCGGACATTTTGGTTTGGGAGAAAGGAAACAAAGAGGTGAAAGACTAATCGAATTCTGCCAAGAGGCTGACTTTATTGTTCTGAACACTTGGTTCCAACTGCCAGAGATACGCCTATATACATGTAATTTGCCGCAAGATGGTCAACACGGTAGAATAGTACGGAACCAAATAACCGATTCCGGATCAGCATTAGAACCATTAAAAACTACCAAGGCGCTGACATAAACTCAAACCACAACTTACTCTGCTCCAAAATTCAAATTAAATTAAAAAGACCAACTAAGCCATATAGACCAAACAGAATGTGCCTTGATCCTCTCAGAAACTCTGAAAGACGTGAATGGATATCTCAACAAATAAACGCGGAAATACAAAAAATAAAGGAATGAATACTGGCATGAGATACAGAGACCTGTTACAGAACAAACCAAGGATTCCTTAAAAACATCTGAGAGAATAGCAAAAAACGAATGGATGACACAAGAAATTCTGAATCTAATAGAATCCCGAAGAAAATAGAAAAACAAAGACATTATCAGATACCGTGATATCAACAGAACCATAAAAAAGAAAGTTAAACACGTCAATGAACTAAAGTCTGAAAATTCCTGTAAGGAAATAGAAGATTTCCTGAAAAAAAAAACACGACAGCTTCAATCTCCATAAAAAGTCCAAATATACCTCCAGAATAAAAAAAAACAAAACATGTCAACATACTCAAAGACTCGGACGGAAAATTCCTTGTTCATGAACAACAATGCAGAGAATAGGAGAGATACATCACTGACCTCTTCGACGACGCCAACCGAGGAAACATGACACATACGGTCTGTGACAACGAGATAGACAGAGGCCTCAGTATAATGAAGGTAGAGGTCAAGAAAGCAAAAAATAACAAGACAAAATTCCTGCTGAACTGCTTAAACTTCTAGACAAAGAGAGTATTACTTGCCTAACCACATTTTTTCATAAAATATACAGCGAAGGAAGAATACCAGATGATTGGCTAGAATCGCTCTTCATTATATTACCAAAGTAGAGTAGGCCCACTAAATGTGGTGATTTTAGACTCATTAGTCTAATGAGTCACAGGCTCATTGCGAATACTACTTTAAAAAATATAAAATTCTACGCTTCCTGCTTTGTTTATTTTAGAAACAACTTGTTTAATACGCAAATATCGAACCATATTTCCCGAAAAGCCACAACATGAGTACTCAACAAGAAATTCGAATCAGGACATCTACCTTCCTTTTCCCTCCTCTGAATTAACAAAAAATTCTATTCTTTATAATTCCAAGAAGTTATACAATACACTCCCGCTACATCTTAAATCCATCCCTACATTTGCTAAATTTCGTGAAAAAACAAAGGCTTACCTACTAGAAAGACCTTATTATTCTATAAATGAGTTTTGCGTGAATTAGATTTTATTTTTTCCTCCATTAATTTTCTTGGGATTCATGTGCGGCGGTGAAATTTTTTTACATTATATATATTTTTTATAATAGGTATAGGATTATCTTTTTGACGAATTAGTGATTTTTCGGATATACAGGAATTACACAAAATTAAATACCTAGCTATCAATTTTAGTCATGTTTTGTTTACTTTTCCTCGGTATTTTCAACTCTGCAGCATATGTATTGCCTGAGTCAAGTTCACCGACATGACCTTCCTTATTTTTTAAACAGCACGTTTTGTTATAATGTATGTTTAATATTTTGATAACACTGGGTTTCTTTACCCTATGTTTTGTGTACTTCCTGTGGATCTAGTTCAACTGCTTAGGATGTCCTGTAATATAGTTTTTTTGTTAAATCGTGACCAATTTCAATTTGAAAATTGCTTGTTCTATTTTTATCGTATATATTAAGTTTTGTTTTGTTTTGTATTTGCCCTACTATGGTTAGTTTATTTATTTTAGTTAGCTTTGTCCATAAAATTTATTTGAATTTTTCTGTGGCAATAAAGCATACTTGACTTGACTTTGACTTTGACTATCATTTTTTGAATATTGCAATGGTTTATAGGGTAAAATGAAAGCTTGTATGATTATGTATTTGCATTTCAAAGTATTTGCTACGCCAACTGTTTCTCAAATAAAACCAGATGGCAAAAAAACGTTGAAACCCTTTTTCTGTCGGGTCTCACACCTAAGAGTGACGAAAACTTCATATAAATTTAGCATAAATATAATAGGATGATATCCCATTAAAATACATTAAGAAAACCCTCGTAGGTGCCAAAAACTGCAAGATGAGGATAAAATATGTTTGTAAGCAATGTAGGTAATAAATAAATGCCCGAATATATGGAGATATTTCATAAAAATTAACTTATTTTACCAATGTATTAGTGGGCTTAATTTATTGTCGTTTAAGAGAAAAAAACATAGAAACGGTATAAGCAATATATAAATAAATATATGTTTGTATTCTGGTATAAGTACAGAAGATAACCATTTTGTTAAATTTCACATAATCATTCATACTTAATGAAGCAATTTAATATTATTATACAAAAATAACACATTTATAAACTGATTTGTTCAAATTAATGCACTAATACGATATTACTACATTAGCTCTGGCATGTTTTGTTCGGTTATATGGTTACCACATCCATTACTCAAAATATGTGGAATTTTACACTTAATCACACTCATCAGATTTGAATTCATTTGATTGCGTTAATTAGTTTAGGCCCATTAATGTGATTATTTTAAACATTACGATTATTATTAATTAAAACTATCGGAATTAAATCCGCATTTTGCTATCGAATTTGCCTTTTACATTGCAAATTATTGATGTTCACATTCCAAATCGAAAGCCGATGTGGTGTATACACAATCTTTTTAGTACATTGTTTTTATTGAATCGCATTACAACCACAGTTTAATAAAGTTTGTTATATTGAAGCGACATATGCTTCGAGGATTATATTAGCTAATATTTTCGGCACCTATATATTTAAAGTATAACATTGTTGTTATTCATTAAATTTTAGATAGATCACTGATCCTGATGGCATTTTATTTATTTCTTTACTTAAAAGTATAATGAATGTGTGACTTAAGCAGAAACTCTCACTGCTTTTCTCTTCAATTGAACATACAGTTCCGTATGAATGCAAGTGACCTAAGGTTGAAGGAAAAGGTGAAAGCATTTCCATTTGCTGCTTTCGGGTGAATAACCGTCATCTTAAGGCGCGTTTACATTAAGTGAGCACAAGCGAATGAATTCGTTCGCTCGTGCTAGCGGAACCTTCGTTCGTTAGGTCATTTTCGTGTACAGGGTGTCCAATTTTCGATGCTTTTAGGGGGTATCTCCTTTATTATTATGGATAGAGAGTTGCGGTTTTCGCATTACCATGTCACTTTTTTGTGAAGCAAAAGATACCGTGAACATAATTTTCATTGCCTGTTTTGTTTTTAAGATACAGGGTGATTTTGAAAATGTTGCATTTTTGAGCATGCCTCGTATCAGCTATCTGATAAGTTATCGAAAAAGTAAAAACTGTTCCTTATATAACTTTTTCCATGGAATCCAGTGTCGCTTTCAAAATGGGTATACGCGGTCTGGTCAAAAAGTTATCGGGCCATACTTTATTTTTTAAATGAGACCCCCTATATATTTTTAGATGATTTGGTTAAGCTTTTACAAGCTTTTCAAAAATATATAACGTTATATATTTAAACATACATTTTTTGCTAGTATAGGTCATGGCATAGATCTTTAGAACAATACCTTTCTAACTTTTCAACAATTTTAATTAATATCTAAATGCGACTTATACAAATCAAACACAAAACCTGGTTTTACTAAGAAATGTAAAAATAATAATAATTGTAACACGGTCTCCAAACGCCTTGTTACCAAATCGACGGCCCACACGGCTACGCGACCTGTAATTCTTAAACCTGTGACCTGAGCATGTGAGCGTGTTTGTATAAAGGTGCGTACAGACGTGACGAGAAGCGCGCGCGACACGAAGGCGACGCGCCGACCGCGCGCGTGCTACGCGAATGCGACGCGCACGGTTTTCTCGCGCGCCTGCTGTGAGCCATTTAGAGAGACGCACACAGTTCTATTGCACTTCTTCACTGATTCTCGCGCGATTGCTACGCTCCTACTACTACCCGTCCACACTGCGCCTCGTTCTTTCTTTGATCTGCCGTCGAAAAACCGGCAGCAGACGGGTAGCGACGCGCCTCGGACAGGCGGCGCTAGCGTCGCGCGCGCTCCCCTTCCACACTTAGGAATTTTGGACTGTCGCGCGCGCGTCGCGTCAGGTCTGTACGCACCTTAATATACACGTTTACAGTGCAGCTCCGCCTGAAAGTATTTTTCATTGGCTGCCGTTAATCATACAGCGACCCAGTATTCATAGTTATAATATACGTGACTACAGTGCATTACTAATGTGTATGCATTTCGAAATCTATTTCAGCCGTTCATTTTTTCCCTTTATTCCTTACCGAGTTACATCTGTTTCTTTGTGTTTCTTCAAGTTTATTAAAATTGGTATGATGACACAATTAAGTAACTTTTTTAATTTGTTACTGGCGGTATTCCACTTTGACTTTCACATTGCTAGGTATTATTATTGCTTTGCATGACCAGGCACTCGCTTCGCTCGTTACGGGGGCTCAATCAACAAGAACTAACCAGGTGCTAACCGAAACTAACCCAAACTAACCCACAATTAAGAAAAAAAAAGGTAAACAATAAACAGCGCCATGCCTACTACGCCACCGAGACGTTACAGAAATTTTGCTAGAACGTATAGACATGCAGACATATGGCGTCGCGATCTGCACTGTAACCTCGTATATTATTCCTAGGTACACTCAGGCCGTGTATGATTTATGCCAAACAATAATACTCAATAAAAACGAAATTAACACTGTGTTGTATATTATACAAAAACCCAGCCTGTGACCTGTGTCTTAACCTTTCATATAAGAACAGAAACAGAGACAATGTCTTTGATAAGAAGTACCTAGTGCCTACCTAACTCTTGGTTTTTGACATTCTCCGAAAATTTTAAGTGTAACCGCATGTAACGAAAAGCACAATAAAATCAAGTTATGAAAAATTGTTTTTGTAATATTTATAAATACTGTTCAAATTGTTCTCCATTATATCTCACACACGTTTCATACATAGGGCG
>MU187227.1:0-26269 GCA_016904865.1 Pissodes strobi | reverse complement strand
TCAAATTGTTCTCCATTATATCTCACACACGTTTCATACATAGGGCGCATGCACCTTAAAACATTCAAAATAATAAACGGCCGCGCTTGTAAGTATCTGAAGGTCTCTTCGGAAGCATTTTTTAACTCTTGCACTGTCTGATATTGCATTTTATAAATTTTATTTTGTATGTATCCCCATAAGAAAAATCCAAAACGGATAGATCCGGTGACCTTGGTGCCCATATTATAGGTCCATTTGTTCCAATCCAGTGCTCTGGAAAGTTATTATCAAGATACGTTTTGACAATTTGCGCATTATACGCAGGGGCTCCGTTTTGCTGCACAAACAAGTTATTAAGACGCGCCAAAGGAACATCTTCTGTTATTTCCGATACAACGTTTCTCAGAATGTCGAGGTAATTATTCCCAGTAAGGCTGCCTTCAAATATGTGATATTCGATTTTACTTCCCAGAATAAAACAGGAAACATTAAAGCCAAACATGCCTCTTGCCGTTCACGTGGAAATGCAACATGGTTATTTTCCTGTGACCAAAATCTAGCATTATGCCGTGCCGGTTAAATATACCAGCACTGGTAAAATGCGCTTCATTCGACCATATGATGGTCCTTTCGAAATTATTTTGTGTGTTCAACATTTGTAAATACCAATTACAAAACTCTATTCGAGGTTGTCCATCACCAGGATGTAAATTTGTACCAGATGATATTTATATGGTTTAAATTTATGCTTTTTATTGTTTGAACCCTTGATTTAATAACTCCAACAGAATTTTCTCCTTATCTACACGAACTAGTTGGGTTTGATTCAACAGAAGCCAAAACGTTCAACCTCACGGTTTTCCTTATTGTAACTTTTAGGACGAAGTTTAACAAACGATCTGTGTTCGATTAAATTTGATTTTAGTCTTATAAAAATTCTTTCTCTGGTTGCCTTCTTTCTGGATATCTAGGAGGATATGATTACATGATTTAAGTAAAATGGAAAAGAGTTATTATTTATTTTATTACCTGTTAAAATATATTTTTCTACTACCGTGCGTAATGTATTCACTTTACGCACTCTCTAAGATTCGTAAAATAGGCCTTTTTAATGTGAAGTGCGCAAAATAAGTTATTTTACGGACTAGTGCGTAAAGTAAATCTGACATATTTTTTGACATTTAGGGCAGTGCGTAAAAAAATATATTTATATAGGGGGTCCCATTTAAAAAAATAAAGTAGGACCCGATAACTAGTTGACCAGACCCCGCATGCTCATTTTCAAGGCGGCACTGGATTCTACGGAAAAAGTTATATAAGGAACAGTTTTTACCTTTTCGATAACTTATCAGATAGGCGTTATAAAATCCTTTACACAAATAGTGCACTATATAAAAATCGGCCTTTCCCATTGGTCGATCCGCATGGCCCTCCGCTGGCTTCGCTCGCTACGGGGGCTCAAGAAAAGGAAACTAACCAGGTGCTAACCCAATCTAACCCAAGACATACCCAAAATCAAGAAAAAAAGCTGTTTAGAAACATAATTTAAAAAAAAATAAAAGCAACGGGGTTCGAACTCGCGTTTTCCAGGTGAGACCCAACGCCTCTATACTACCAGAGCTCTTGACAGAAATTGATTGCATCACGCAGACATATCCTAATACGAGTTGGATCGACCAATAGGAGAGGTCGATTTTTACATAGTGCACTATTTGTGTAAAGGATCTTTAAACGCATCAGATAGCTGAGATACGAGGCATGATCAAAAATGCTATATTTTAAAAATCATCCTGTATCTTAAAAACAATGCAGGCTGTGAAAGTTTTGTTCACGGTATCTTTTGTTTCGCAAAATAGTAACACAATAATTCGAAAATCTCAACTCGCTATCTTTAATAATAAAGGAGATACCCCCTAAAACCATCGAAAATTGGACACCCTGTACATAGATACAAACATCGCTGAAAACATTCACGTTTGTGATGTTCCGTTTATTTTCACGAGCATGTCGGATAAAGAAGAAGATGTGATCATTGATTGTGCTAGCTTCATTATACTTCAACATGAAATAAAGAAAAGAAAAAAAAATAAGTCGTAAGCGATGATGGATGACAGGGTTCGTGAAGAGCAGAAAAATATGTAGTGGCAATAGTTTACTCAGTGATTTGGCAGTCCAGCAAAATTCTAGTAACCTTAAGAATTTCTGCAGAATGAGTGTTGCAGATTCCAATTTTTTGATAAATAAAACTGAACATCATATTATGCGAAACAGAACTTTTTTGAGACGGGCGATACCTGCAAGAGAAAGGCTAGCAATAACCCTTCGATTTCTAGCTACGGATGATCCATATGCTAGTTTAGTGTATTTGTTTAATTATCTATTATTAATTAATTTATTCCAGAAGTATGTCGTGCAATTATTGACGTGCTTGAGGATTACCTAAAGGTACGTACCTAATTATAGTGAATTAAATGCAAATACAGTTATTAAAGTACTGGAAAGTAATCTTTATCAAAGCATAATTAGTAAATTCTACACGACGATGTTGTATTTAGAGATTAACATTTTTGAACGAGATCTGCTAATATTTTTGTATAGTATTCTGATTCAAGTCTTCTTGATATGAATATGAATGCAATGTTGATGGTAAAGACATGTGTATGTGATGAATCGCTAACGGCAGTGGATGAAGGCTGTGAGTATGAATGTGTTGATCCTGAAGACGGTTGTGGTATAGATATTATGTGTGCTACTGTTGGCATGTCAATTGGTGCTTGTGGATATAGTAGACAAGTCATAGGCTCATACTTTACCACATCGGCATCAAACATAATGTTGTTGATAAGGTATTAAACCACGCTTTTCATATGCGCAATATATTTTGACAATTTAGACGTTACATATTTTCCGTAAGCGGCTTCATCACTTTTTCTTTTTTATCAAAACCATTGTTTTCTGTTGGGTTTGGGATATTTTTTCAACTCTATTTACCTTTTCATCTTTTTTCCCGCTGGTCTTTTGAAACGTTTACGTCTTGCCTCAAATGTAATTGCGCTGTTTTTGCTTTACTCGATTGTTCATGAACAGATCCCGTGCAGTATCTGCATCAACCCTGTCATTATTTTCTTGTTCTTCAATCCCGTCCTAAAAAAATAAGGAAAGTATGTATTTTCAAGATATTGCACTCTGCCTGTGGCACTCCTCCAGGGCCTTTATCTTTTTATTACATTTAGAACTATCTCAGGTACGCAACTATAGGAATTATTTTTTTTAAATACAGAGTGGCGTAATATCCAATAATGCATGTACAAAAGTAATTAGAAGTTAAAAACCTACCTGATGACCGTTCTTCAACACAAAGTTTTTAAATCATTCACATTGAATGCGAATTTCCTTTGATGATTCGCTAGTTTATCGACTCAAGCTGGAACAGTTGCGAACACGAACGATTTCGTTCGAATGTATCGCGAGCACAAACGAACGATTGAATTCGTTCGCTTGTGTTCGCGTAATGTAAACGCGCCTTTACACTTACGAGCAAAAAATGTCTTATCTAAAGATTAGGAAGTTCTCAGGTCGAGACGAGTTTGGACTGGCGTGCTCGTGTTTTGTTTCACTATGCTGTGGTAAAAATATTTTTTCTTCAGTTTGAGTAAGTTAATAGAATAATTAAACATTATCTCTATTCAAGAAGCAGTTGAAACACAAAGTGGTATTTTAACGAATTCAATTTTATTGCTAATAGAATAGCCTCATATCCCGGAGTCTCAACCAGCAAGGGCAAAAGAAAAACTTTTAACCGTTAAAAAATTTATAACTGAATATGGAGGTGTTTAGGAAACAATCACGCATATATGTGCGTGTTTGCTGGTAACTAATATAAACTACAATGTGTATGCGCTGACAGCATAGGAATGCTGCGTCCCTACATGAATATATGGCGTCGCATGTGCATTTAATTCGGGACGCGGCTTGAGGGATTGTAACAATAAAGGTGCGCGTCCACTTTTTCGTACCGAACGAATCGGCCGCATGAATTGAATCGGATTTTTGTAATGAATTCGTCCACTTATCCGCATCAGATCGCATTGGCTCGACTGACTGGATGACAGGTTATAAAATGAAAATTCTAGATTAGTAATTTTGATTTGTTGGTAGAACAATGAGTTCTTCGGAAGAAATAGTGTTGATCGCTACTTTATTATCAGATGAAGAAGAAAAAGCACGAACTAAATGCAGACCACGGCGTCATAGATTTTGGGTGCATAATATATGTAAAAAATGAAAGCAATATGGCGAATTTCATATATTGTTCCCTGACTTAGTAGATGATGATGAAAAGTTTCCTCCATTTTTATTGTTTAAAAATTACAAAACGTATGTATACAATTCTGTAAACCTTTAAAAGGACTAGTCACTAGTCTAAGTTAATAACCACAACAATTACTAGACTCCAGGGATAGCGGCGCCCTGCACTCTGTCCGTTGGCTTCCATGTCTTAGTGATGCAACCAGTTGTTTGTAAGTCCGCTGACTTCGCGCACTTCGACGACCCGGGTTCAAATCCCGTTGGTTTTTTTTAAGGTTATGTTTCTAAATAGTTTTTTCTTGATTTTGGGTTAGCACTTGGTTAGCTTTCTTTCGTTGAGCCCCGGAGCTAGAGAAGCGAGCGGAGGTTATGCGTGAAGTGAAATATTATTTGTTGTAATACGTGGCCGTACTTTGTCAACACTTTCTACGATATAGTTGGCTTTATCTAACTAAAAACCAGGATATATTTAACAAAAGCTGCTTGCATGTGTTTCCGCGAATACATTCCACTGCATTCAATACATATTACGCGCCGCTATCCCTAGAGCCTAGTCAACAATTATTGAGCTGTATAATCAAAGCAAACCGAGCGCCACACGATATTAAACGATTCCTCAAAAACCGCCCATAAGATGCGTCCATTTGTACGTATTTCATATACGTACATTATATATATGACGTATTTACTGATTACGTCGGCCGCACGCACCGAATTCTCTCTCGAAAATTCGTAGCCGCATTCCGGCAGTTCGAGGCGGCCGTTGTGACTCAGTGGACGCATTTATATTTAAATCATGAAAAAGAATTAAATAATGAGATGCGTAAGGTGCGGCTGATTCGTCCGGTATGAACAAGTGGACGCGCACCCTAATACATATTTATATTTCCTCCTGCGCTTCCGCGATTGGGTTAATTTCGGTTAATTTGCGTTTGTAACATAAGTCAGTTCATATTTGTATCACTATTTGACTATTGTTAGATTGAATTACTTTACCATCACAAAATTTTCTAATTCGATCTAATAATAAGAACTGGGATTGACTTTTCCAACGGCCAAGCTAGCCGATTTAATTTCATTGAAGAATACGGTTGGTTTATCCAAATTTAAAGGAAAATGTACAGTGTAAATTATTGTTTGTTTTGCCTTTAATTTGATTGAATGAACGGTGACATCATTGAAAATAAACCGCGTAATTTCGCTTTGTCGATCGGGAACTAACCAATAGTAAACCAAACAAATCACTGAGACCAATCGCACCATCATAGGAGGGAAAGTAAATGAGCAAACCTGCAATAAAATATAATAACTGCGTTAGAGAGTTGGACGTTTGGTAAAAAAGTTGTGTGCTAAAAACATCATGGGAGAAGTGAAAACTTCGACAAAGCGAGATTAATATTATGAAATACAATTGTTTATCTCTGTTCTATATTTTAAAATTACTTGCCACAACTTTGATATTTAAAGTAAAATTTTACCTTGAAATCTCCCATAAGATCGAAAAAAAAAACCTGCTTATTGCTTGAAAATTTCCAAATTCTCCGATCCTGGCTCATTTTCTCATCTTCAGGCCAGGCAAATAAATATACTTACATACTATAAAAATTATACACATCGATATGCTAAAAGTAAATTGTTGCCTGAAAATCTTCCATAAAATACATTAAAAACTGTATAATAACTCGTAAATGGAAAATTGAATTGCCAAAAACACGGCGCACAGGTATTACCTAAAGAAGTGCCAAATTTCTGTTCGTCGCACGTAATAGCTCAGCTCATTCCCTACACAGGAAAGTGTGCTGAACGGAGCCTAGAAAAGTTTTTATTTCCTTACTACTTCTCTTAAATAGCCGAGCGTGTCGTTTGACAGCTCAGTCTTATTCACTACCCAGAAAAAAAGTGTACCTAAGGCGCCTAAAGAAGAACATTTAAAAAAATATTTTTGTGGTATAATACTCTACAAAAATACAGCCATCAATCACAAAATATGCAAGTATTTCTGCAATCTCCCCCAGAAATATATTCCTCTAAAGCAATATGAAATTGTCGCGAACAAAGCGTAGATTAGAAAGATTTGACTTAACCAAGTTATATACATTTTTCTGATATCAGTTTTCCTATAATGAATGGTATGTCATATATCTACAAGTAATTACACATACCTCAAAGGTTTTAGTACTAAATTCGGTGGTCCAAAATCTAACACAGCACAGTTTATAATATTGTAAATTATGACATATAAGTAGAAAAACATTTACATATAAGTTATAAGGATTAATAAATTGGTGCAAAATCTTCGACTCATCAAAGTATTAAAGATAGGTTTTATATTAAGCCTTTAATTAAGAGTATTAAAAGAAATTAAGAATGTTTTTTTCTTAAAAAAATATGTTGGTATCAATTTTGGATAATTTAGCGTTATTTTTAATAAATATTTCAATATGGCTTAAAATGGAACTGTAAGTTTTATGTAGAAAACTAAATTTATCATATTTGTAATAAGTTAGACTTTTCATATAATACAATCAACGTTAAAACGTTGATACATTTGAGTGTCAGATTTTCAATTTTTTTTAGTCATTGGAGACAAAATACGATCAGAAAATATAGACTTATTATTTGGCACTTGAAATATATTTTATTTTTCATGCTTATATTGGTTAATAAAAACAAGATATGGATAAAACTGCTCTACAAAAAATATAAAGAATTAGAAAATGAGAACTTGCATTAAATTATACTTCGATGTTCCATCTAAGAAATTCAATTTTTGCCAGTTACTCAAGATTTCTATTTGTCTTTCGGCCTGTAAAAATAATTGTACCATAAAATAGGAAGCAATTTCAAAGACACATTTAATTCAGCAGAATTTAAAAAAACGCACATATGACGTAATAACTCGTAAATGGAAAATCGGATCGCCAAAAACACGGCGCACAGGTATTTCCTAAAAAAGTGCCAAATTTCTGTTCGCCGCACGTAATAGCTCAGTCCATTTACTACCCAGGAAACTGAACGAGCCTACAGAAGTCATTATTTTCTTACTATACTTCTTTTAAATAGCCAAGTGTGACGCATAACAGCTCAGTCTTATTCACTACCCAGGAAAAGTGTCCTTAATGCGCCTAAAGAAGTTCGCGTTAATAAAAAAAATTTTTGTGCTATAATACAAAAAAATTCAGTCATCAATCACAAAATATGACAAGCCACATATTTATGCAAGTATTTCTGCAATCTCCCCTAACAAAGCTCTAGAGCAATATGAGACTGTCGTGAAAAAAACGTAAATTAGAAAGATTTGACAATGAAGTTATACACATTTTTCTGATATCAGAGTTTTCTTATAATAAAACGTGTGTCATATATCTACAAGTAATAACACATATCTCAAAGGATTTATTACTAAATTCGGTGGTCCAAATCTAACACAGCACAGTTTATAATATTATTAATTATGACATATAAGTAGGAAAACATTTACATATTTTTTTGTCGAGATTTCTGTGTATAGACAAACAACCTGGGTGCAAAAGCAGTGTTATAATAATTAGTAAATGGATGCAAAAACTTCGACTCCTCAAAGTATTAAAGATAGGTTTTATATTAAGCATTTACTTGAAAATATTAAAATAAATGAAATAATAAGTTTTCTCCATAAGGATAATAATCAGGCGTTATAAGAGTTTTTCAATATTACGTCTACGATAAATGTACTAAATGTCTAAATGAATATGCTACGACCACCTTCAGTAGATCGGGTCGGATTTTCTAAAAAAAATATTACTATATAATAAAAAACAGCAAACTCCTTACTCCAGTCATAGCTACCTTCAAAAATGAATATAATCTCCTTCTCATTCATATTTTTCTGAGCTTACCTGAGGTTTCCTTTTAATTGATTTTCGGAGTCGAAATCCTGTCTCAATATTTTTAAATGTATTATTTTGATGGAATCGACAGATTGCAATTAAGTTGCTCATATTCTTGCTAGGCTGTGTGTGGCCTCGTATTATTTTTTATAGAATAAACATAAAAATGCACACTTTTGTTCTTCTCTTATACCTTATTTTCGTTTGATAATAAGAGAACACATAACAATATGAATGTATGTCAAATACGTTAATAATTTGTTTAATTCATCCATCAATATTATTATTATTAGGTTTTTAAATTTGTATATTTAAATATTTTCTAAATGGTTCATTAGAGAAGTATTAACCTATATATTTTTGAATTGAAAAGAAAGACTCTAAATATTTAATAATATACAGTGTATTCCCTTTAAAAAAATGCAACTTGTGCAGATATTTTAAACTTTCGATAATCTTTTGTTATATGTGATAAGAATTTGATAAAGTTCAGATGAAAATCTAAAAATTTCTCGATTGCAACTTTTTGATACCTTCATAAAGAAGCCACTGAAATATGGGTCACTATGTACGGAATGAACCTGCACACTTGTTATTAAATACAATTTCTCCACATTATATCCTATGTATTTAATTTAATTAGCTAGACATTTTTAATATGATTTTCATAAATTTTGTGACAATTTTTGCAGCCTATTTAAAACATATTTACGCTTAAATTGTCTATCGTATTTAACAAAAAATATACATGACATCTTGATTTCAACAAATTGTTTTAGATTCATAAAATTTTAAAATTTAATTTAAAGAATATGAATGACGTACCATTGTTTGGGTTACGCGCTCTTATTTGGCTAGTTTGTCAAATTCCGCTTTAGGAAACATGCACATGACACGGGACATTTACATACTTGTAAGTCAAGAAAGTTAGTCGAGTGTGACAACACTCAACAAGAGGTATTGCTAAACGACCTCATTTACGGAAACTTTTCTTCAATTTTTGGCTTTAAAAGTGCTTCAGCCGCAATGTGTTCCATTTAACGTAATATTTCCGTTGATCTCAAAAACGCTTCAAAATTGAAAGTACTTATATAACACCACACCCAAAAGTATCTATTAAAAATTGCAATTAATGACACACATTTTCATTTTTTGGTTTGAATACTTGCATCGTATGTGTTTGTCAGTATTAAAAATGTGTTTGTTTTTATCATGCTACGCGAATTTATACCATGCACACGCATGGAAATATTCTATGAAGTGGCATATAATATTATATACTTATTTACCTAGGGCTATAAGCAAATCGGCTGCATTCCTAAGGAAGTCAATGGCACTCTTATCAAGTTAATGTGATAATAGGACACGTACAAAAGAGGGAGTAGGGAACAAAATTTCTAAAATCTCAATAATTATATTCCTTTTGTTAACTAATAAAAAATCTACCTTGATTATCTTCTACATATTTATGTAATCTCTACATTATTTAGCCTTACTCTTGATATAATAGTGAGTTGAATATAAATCTAAATTTTATTTAAAATTACTGAGTTACATGAATATACAATACAATAACCGGCTCCTGCTCCTGATATCTGTTACCGCGTTGCTAAATGTTTAGAAATATTCCGAGTGGAAGTTTGAATACCGACGCTGAGTTTCTCAGGTCTAACTGTTTATAAGTGACATAATGGAGAATTGAACACATAGAGATGTTTCCGCAAGTTTGGGACAGTATTATCGTGTTCCAGAATCAGTGGGGATGGCGGGTGGTAATAACCCAAATTACTTGTACTATGATATGTCTACAACGTGAATCGTAAGTTATTATGGTTACATTAATTTAAAGCTGTTGAGTTTGATAAGTCATCTAAATTTTCCAAACAGTGCAAAATATTAATGAATTTTTACATTTACTGTCAAACAACACTTATTTAGAAAGAAAGGCTCTCCTTATTTTTATTTTCGTAAGCAGTAATCTATATTCCAATTATAATTTATTTAAATTAGGTAGAACATCGGTTTGAAGCCTCTGTTAATTTTTGGACGCAATAAGTCAAAGAAATGAAATTCGAAATACTTTGATTGATACAAAAGAGCATTGAATGTCGTAAAAACAACACCAACAATTTCAACTTTAAAACCGAGCCAACCCGAGCCTTAAGTCGTGTAAGCTCGACTGTAGATAGGAATGCAGCCGACTGAGTGTCGCAAAAATCAGGCCTTGGCCGATCCGACATAATAAATAATAGGACAAACAATGGCATACATTTGATAGGAAAGTTAAATTAAAAACTTTAAATAATTATATAAAATAAAAAAAATAGTTCTAAATCTTTTAAAATATAACTTAAAAACATAAAATGAGATAAATTATTTGTCACTCTCTGTCAAAATATGGTACACAATAATATTACCAGAACTATACGAAATAAACAAAAAACGTGTAGAGGTAAAATTAGATTATAAGTTATTATGAAGGAATAGATGAACATCGACTTTTTCTTCGACAAAATTGGTTCTTCATAACTGTGCTAAAGTATCTTTCCAAACAAGTACTGGCTCTCAGGCAAAAAAATATTTCCTATTACACACATGTGGCACATTATATTCTCTAATACTAGAAAAGACATTTATAATTTTTAGGCAGTATGTTTAGTCTGTACTTCTTTTGTAGACAGTTTGTAATACGTAACCATATATCTGAATATCCAGAAAGGTCGTAAATTATTATTCAAGTACCTTATGTTGAAATATGGTCCCAACAAGTGCCGATATCGGTGCCTGGGAACGAATGCAGGGTTAGTTAAGATGAGACGAGTGATATGTTAGCTTGCGTTATATTTTGTTCGAATAATCTACCATTTTTTAGAATGCGTTTGTCTAGTGCGAGCTCGCCCAAGCCCGATGGAATTTGGGGCATGCCTAACATAATCTAGCTTTCAGGTCGAGCGCTCGAGCGCCTAGGTTGGAACGGGCTAAGCTAAGATATAAGCATAAATTAAAGCAAAAAATAGATAATTCAGATCGCGACCCAGCTTAAAATTCTTAGTCCGGATCGTATCCACTGTGAGTGCAATCGGAGCTGCTCTCCGTCCGTTTTTCTTTAGTTGCTTTCGTTCAGAGTACTGTTTGCTGTTTTATAATTTGTTGGCATTTGTGAGCGCCAGCATTAGCTATTGTTTAAAAATATTGCGTTGATTAAGTGTCGTTTTGTAAGAATTTAATTCTCCAAATGGAAGATTACGTGTCTATTAAAGCAGACCTTAACTATTATCGTAGGGTATTTTAATACCACAGTGCTCGAATTTTTAATAGAAGTTTGTTACGGGTGAAAATTCTGTTATTTATAAAGGTTATTTTGGGGAGGAATATCGACTTGGTCGACCATCCTTATTGTCTTTTCTCGATAAGTTCGTACCTGTCTAGGGTTTCTGACACGTAGTATTTTGATTGACATATGAGGATTTTTAGTTGAATGTCAGCTAATAGTGATTGACGTGTTTACAGATTTGTTTCCGATATTTTGATCCAGTAGGAGGAGAGGAAACAGAAGAAAAACTGTTGTTATTGATTTTGGAGGGCTTTTGTTTAATCATTAGCCAAAGAAGTTCCCTTGGGTAGAGAGGTAGTCCTCGAGGAGTGTCCGTATTTTGTACATGAAGTAGACTGGAAGTCGATTAGGGCTTCGGAGGAAAGGTCAGTTGCGTGGGAATTAAGTCTTAGCGACCGCCGTAAAGGCAATATAGATCGTTGTCCTTCTCAAGATACCCAGGAAGTTTTGGTAAACCCCTAGTTATAGGTAAGTGATTTCAAGTTGTTCGAATGTAGAATTTTAAGTAGATATTTGGGGCCGAGTTTGGCATTTTTGTAAATTTCGTGTTATGTTGTTGTTATGGTTTAATTTACGCTTTTAGGGTTTTTGGAGCTGGTTTTTTTTGCAGCTGGTTTTTAGAGTTAGTTTTTAGAAATGGTTTTAGTAGCTGTATTCCACGGTGGAATTCCGGTAGCGCTTTGACGCAGGGTTCTAAGACTGTTTCCCTGTAGATCAGGAAGAGTAAATTTTACCCGGAATCTGGTTAATCAGCCCTGTCTTGACATACAGAGAAGAATGATGGCTAATTCTCGGATATAATCTCGGGAGTCTGACGCTGTTACACGAGATAAGTCTAATTTTATATTTACATTACTACACTTGGACAGTACTATTGAGCCAGGAATATTTAATACTTTGCATAGACTTTTAAATTTTACACAGAATCTTGTACTCGATCATTTTTCTAAAACGGTTGATTAACTTCTTTAGAAAGTAATAGCATACAGCATAATCTACTGAAGTATACATATTTAAATATCTTTTTGTAAAGCTACGCTAACTTACAAACATTACTTACTTCTTACGGGTGCTAGATTTATGGATTATCTCTAGTACATTTTATATCCGCAGAAGTTAATCCATTTTATTATCTTTTACTTTAATTTTGGCTTTGACAATCGAACATAATATTGTTACCTTTTTGAGGAATGCGTTCTCTTGTTGAAACTTGCAACTTAGGTCTCTGGAAAGGCTATACTAACCGAGTTAAATTAACTTAGTATAGTCTCTGTGATAAATTCGGTATTTCTATCACCGTCTAGGTTGCAGGTTGCAGCAAAGCGTTTCGAAGAAGTGAACTTTCAAAATTTTATAACCTTTTATTTGACACTAGAACTTTCAAAATTTTATAACCTTTCATTTGATACCTTCAAATATCTTACATCAAACTGTCAAGGTTGACTAGGGGGTGTGTAGTCCGTCAGTAGACCGGGTCATTTCGGGAAACTACTTAATAAGCTAGAGGAGCTTGCTATATTTTACTATTCAAAATAAAGTATTGGCCTCAAATGCTTGGTATTATTTAGGGTGTATGTGAGTGTGATGTTGAATGGTGACCAAGCAGATAGCGTAGTCTTCGACAAGTAATTGTTTACGTATTTCGACATTAGAATTTTAATTTCTTTTTTATTTCCAAGTTTTTTTTTCTGTGTCCGTTTAACATCGATAGGGCTCGCCAACAAAAGTAAACTTGGTGGCGTCCACCCCGACTTGGATCATTACTTATTTTGGTTCAATTCATAATTTGGTTACAACATTACGGAATTTGATATTGGGAAAAGATAGTTCGAACCAACTCTCCCTGAGACGAGCTGAGCCTGGTGTTCGATTGCAGATGGTGCTGCCTGAGTCATTACGAGGACTGGTGACGTCCGGATTACATAGTAGACATCTGATCGCAGTTCAATTTTTCTTGGTAAATATTAACTTATTTGTAAACCGTCGTTCAGCGCCATCTGCCAAGTAGTTTTATCTTAGAATCGAACGTAATAAATTGGCATCCAACGCCAATAGTATTAGAATTAGAATAAGTACATAATAAGTTTTTCCTTTTTTTAACAAAAAATCTTCTATTTTAGGTAATCTCCTAAAAGGCTTCCCTCTATAACACGGTGAAAAGACTTTTACGAAAAAAAAATCATTTCCGAAAAAAACAGCATTTGGGGTGTCAAAATACCCCACGATAGGAATTCCGTTAGTATTTTTTTAAGATGAAGAGAACACTTACACAAGATCAGCTGCAAAAGCTAGCTGAAAACTTCTACGATAATGTAGATATTTCAGAACCAAGTCAGGAGTTAGACAGTGATTTAAGTGATGCCGCAAGTGAACATAGCGACCATCTAACAGACTCCGAAATTGAAGCAGATGATGATGAAGGAATGGATGATGATGACTATGTAGCACATGTAGCTGATGACTTAAAATCATATGTTTATGGACGAAACAGATATAAATAGTCCAACAAGCCACCTGTGTCATCTAGGACAAGAATCTCAAATATTGTTCTTCATTTGCCTGGAATAAAAGGTCCAATGCCCCTCCTAAAACACGATTAGAAGCCTGATTATTCCAATTCACAAAGGATATTATAGAAGAAATTCTTGAACACACCGATGCCAAGATAACTGATCTAAGTGTTTCCTACGGCGACACAGCTTCCTACGTCGGGCATTTAGATACAATTAAATTGAGAGCATTTATTTAATAATTACTGTTAGCCGTGTAACCACAAAGCTGTTGACAGCCTTTTTTCTACTGATGGTACTAGAAGAAATATTTTTAGAGGTACAATGTCTAAGGACCCATTTTTGTTTCTGCTTGCTGCCTTGAGATCTGATGACCAAACCCCCCCGCCAAGCAAGAATTCAGAACGGAGACAAGCTTGCAGCAAATTCAAAAACTTATAATATTTTTAATTCAAATTGTCAAGCCAATACCTGCAGGGAATACGCTGTTGATGATGAGATGCTTGTTGGGTTTCACGGGCGCTGTTCATTTAGACAATACCTAAAAAGCAAACCAAAGATTTATGGTATCAAGATAATGTGTTTATGTGATGCAAAAACACACTATTTATTAAACTCATACGTCTACACAGGAAAAAGCAGAGAACCAAAACCAAATAAACTGTGGGTACCTACCATTAGTGTTCTCAAATTAGTTTCCCCAATTATTAACACCAATCGTAATGTAACTGGGGAAAACTGGTTTACTTCAATTCAGTTAATTTCTCAACTAAAAAGGATGGGACTAACATACGTAGGCCCAATGCGTAAAAATAAGCGGAAGGTTCCCCAAAAGTTTCTTCCAAATAGATCTAGGGAAGAGAAGTTTAGCTTGTTTGGGTTTACACATAATGAGACAAAAGTGTTCTTTGTTCCCAAAGAGCATAGATGCATCCTGCTTGTATCTTCTATGCACCATAGGCAGCTTGTTGAAGAAAACGGAAAACCCTAAATAATTAATTTCTACAATGACCCTAAAGGAGGCGTTGATACCCTAGATCAACGATGTGCCACATATTCATGTCAAAGATGCACCAGAAGATGCCCAATGGCAATATTTGGTGCAATGTTAGATATTTCACGTGCTAATGGTTACTTATTATTCCTATCAGCTTCAGAAGAAACTATTATGTCACGTCGAAAATTTTCAGTTGTTTTGGGAAGACCTCATTATGGATCATTTGAAAAGAAGATCTCAGATTAGAGAACTTTCACTAGACCCAAAAAGTATTATTGGAAATTTCTTGGGCGCTAACCTAGTAACTAGAGAACCAGTCGAAGCAAGAGCTATAAGGAAATATAGACGCTGTTACATGTGTCCTAGAGAAATGAAACGTAAAGTCAAGATATGCAGAAATTTTTGCTCAAGAAACATTTGCAAGAACCATTCAAAAACTTGTTGAATGTGATACCTGTTCACAAAAGTAAGTTAGCAACAATATTAGGTATATCTATGTATCTGTATGTATACACGCACGTTAAGCACTAGCAATACCATGCCCTTCCAACATGATTGCCAGTTTTTATCTGCATATATGCATATTGTTTTTGTATTTTAGGAAGTAACTACCAAGCCTGCCAACGGAGAAAATCACTTAGGAGAGGTGAAGAAATGTGTTTTTAGTTTTGCTAAGGTTTTTTAAAGCGGGGTTTCATTTTGTTTTGTTATTTTAAAGAATTCCCGGATAATTTATATTTTTCTAATAAATAAATATTTTTTTTATTTTAAGTTGGCTGTAATTTTCTTATACCAATAATTATTATTATACTCAGAATAAAAATACATACAAAAAAAAATAATTTTCACAAAAAACAAATTGAGGTGCCGAAACACCCCACGATAGTAGCTACGTAACTAAAAAACACGATACTAGGGTTAAAACCCAAAACGTGTTATGTATCAAAATGACCTGGATTCCCAAAAAATGAGCCCGATATTTTTAAAACCTGGCTTTAGATTATCAAGCCAGTAGATTCCGAACAAATTTGAACCAAGCAAATCTACAATAGATACTATGTTTTTGACGACGCTTTCTCAAATGACTGTTTTGTGTCCGGAAGCTGAAAAGGGAGGAATGCAATTCCTACGCTTTTTATCCTGATATTCCAACATCACCTTGTGTCCGAATAACTTTCTTCTTGAACAATGGTTTTTCATCTTAATATGTATCGGAACAGGTTACAGGAATTAAAGTGTGTTAAAACTAACCAAAACCAACCGAATTTTAATTACTAACCAAAACTAAAAAAAATATATATTAAATTTGATTATAACGTATTGGAACCGATTCAAATGACTACAATAAATCGCAACTATCTGAAAGTAACCGAAAGTTGATTGACTAACTAACCAAAGGTAACTAAAAGCACCAAAATGGGCTAAAACGTACCGTATGAGATTAAATATTGTCACGTCTAACAACCGTCCGAACGTTTTTGTGCTACTCTATAGAACTAGCCGCCGCCGTGCCGCTCGCTTCTCTATGTGTATGACTCATCGCCCGGCCGGTCGCGAAGTTTCAGGATCGCTGGAATTATCTCGATGGCCTCGTCGAGATCATATAGAGTGGCCTCGGAATACTTCCCGAATATTCGCGATAGATTTAAGATTATATATAATCAGACCTAAGGCGAATGTTAGTCAGTCGGTTAGTTAGTTCAGTTAATCATTGAGTGCTGAATAGATATTAGTTGTAAAGTTATAAGAGTAGTATAGAGTGTTAAATTGTATGCAGTGGTAGTGAATAAAGAGAGTATTAGTTGAAAATAGCAAAGATGTAATTCTGTTAAGAACCCACGGGAAAAACGTAACCTTTGGTGTCAGAAGTCGGATTGTGAAGGGACCGGACTTGCGAAGTATTTTTCGAGGAAGGAAGAGGTACAAGTACGTCAACGAGACCGTTTGATTGGTGGATTCTGGTAAAAGTTTATAACATTCTATGGTCAATACAGGGCAACAAACGGCAGAAATGGAGCAAATTAATAAAATGTTGGCCGATTTCATCGAAAATCTAAATGCTGAGAGACAAATAGAACAGGACCGGCTGCAGAAAATTTTTCAAGATCAAGAAGATAAAAAGCAAGCGGATCGGGAAGAGGATGAACGTAAAAAGGCAAGCAGAACAGGACCGGCTTCAGAAAATTTTGCAAGATCAAGAAGACAAAAAAACAAGCAGAACAGGACCGGCTGCAGAAAATTTTAAAAGACCAGGAAGATAAAAGACAAAAAGAACAGGACGACCGGCTTCAGAAAATTTTGCAAGATCAAAAAGATAAAAGACAAGCGGAACGGGAACAGGATGAACGTAGAAGGCAAGCAGAACAGGACAGGCTTCAGAAAATTTTACAAGATCAAGAAGATAAAAGGCAAGCGGAACGGGAAGAGGCTGAAGGTAGAAGGCAACCAGAACAGGAACAGCTGCAGAAATGGATGCTGGATGTAATTGTAGGCGAGCAAGGAAAATTACAGAAAATATTGGACGGGCAAAATGAGAAATTTGAAAAAGAAGTAAACGATATACAAAAAGAAGTTGTAACTGTGCAAAAAGAAGTAGGAGACGTACAGAAAGAAATGAAGAATCTACAAGCAGAAGTTTCCAGACTAAAAAATCAAGGATCCACCGAGAGGGTATTCGGCACAGGACAACATATTAAACCTCCACCCTATGACGGTCAAACACCCTGGACAATGTACAAAAGGCAATTTGAAGCCGCTGCTGTTGCCAACGGTTGGAATAATGAAGAAATGGCTACATCACTAGTGGTAGCGCTTCGTGGATCTGCCCTGGAACTACTGCAGACAATTCCCACCAGCCAACAGGGGAAATATGACATACTTGTAGCTGTCCTGGAGAGACGATTTGGCGACCCACATAGAAGACAGCTCTATCAGGCACAAGTTAAGTCTCGACATCAGAAGCCTGGTGAAAACCTGCAAGAGTTTGAGGCAGACATTCAGTTGGCCTATCCGGGAGCAACGGAAGAATTTCAAGAGGAACTTGTTGCTGAATATTTCGTGGACGGTGTCAGAGATTCAGAAACTCAGAAGATGTTACGTCTAGCCAAATTTGATAGCAGCCGTGAAGTTTTGGGTAGAGCTCTGGAAATCGAGGCGGCCTGTAACATTTCTAAGCCAGCAATAAGGGACGTATCCATCAAGGAAGAAAATTTGGTGAAGAGTTGTGAACTAACTGAAATGGGCGGTATTTTGAAGAAATTAACCGAAGTTCTTCAAGCCACGGGGAGATTCCGGGAGTCACTAGAAGTTAGGCAATACAACCGTAATCAGTGCTATAGATATGGCAAGACTGGACACTTCAAAAGGGACTGTCGAGTACAAAGATTCCAGGAGCCAATAGAAGATAGGCCACATAACCGAAATTCATCAAATCAGTGTTATAGAAGTGGAAAGACTGGACATTTCAGAAGGGACTGTCGAGTACGGATATTCCGGGAGCCAACAGAAGTTAGACCATGTAATCGAAAGGCTATAAATCAGTGCTATAGATGCGGCAGGACTGGACATTTCAAAAGGGACTGTCAAGTACAAAGATTCCGGGAGCCACTAGAAGATAGGTCACGTAGCCGAAATGTTCCAAATCAGTGCTATATATGTGACAACATTGGGCATTTTAAGAGAGACTGTCCAGTACAACTACGACCCACAGCTCCATCCAGAGACAACAGCAGTTCAAAGCCAAGTCAGTCCACCTCGACAGGTTGAAAGCATATCACAGACATGAAGTATCTGATCGGGACGATCAGGTTTAAGAGGGAGGCAATGTCACGTCTAACAACCGTCCGAACGTTTTTGTGCTACCCTATAGAACTAGCCGCCGCCGTGCCGCTCGCTTCTCTATGTGTATGACTCATCGCCCGGCCGGTCGCGAAGTTTCAGGATCGCTGGAATTATCTTGATGGCCTCGTCGAGATCATATAGAGTGGCCTCGGAATACTTCCCGAATATTCGCGATAGATTTAAGATTATATATAATCAGACCTAAGGCGAATGTTAGTCAGTCGGTTAGTTAGTTCAGTTAATCATTGAGTGTTGAATAGATATTAGTTGTAAAGTTATAAGAGTAGTATAGAGTGTTAAATTGTATACAGTGGTAGTGAATAAAGAGAGTATTAGTTGAAAATAGCAAAGTTGTAATTCTGTTAGAACCCACGGGAAAAACGTCACAATATATTAAAGTAAGTTAAAACTAACCCAAATAAACCGAATTTTAGCGACTAACCGAATCTAACCAAATACATTAAAGTTGGTTATAACGTATTGGAACCGATTCAAATGTCTGAAATAAATTACAACTAAATGAAATAACCAGACAGTTGATTGAACGACTGACTAAAACTAACCAAATGTAACCAAAAGAACCAAAAGAGCTAAAACGTATCGGAACAGGTTAAAAATATTAAAAATGGAAACTAACCCAAATTAACCGAATTTTAGCGCCTAAGTAAAATTAACCAAAAACATTTAAATTTGTTATAACGTATGGGACCAGTTCATATGACTAAAATAAATTGGAACTAACTGTAAGTAAGTGAAACATGATTGAATTTCTTACACAAACTAACTAAAGGCACCAAAACGGGCTGAAACGTATCGGAACAGATTAAAAATAATAAAGCAGCTTAAAACTAACCTGCTTTTGGTTAATTTTGGTTAGTCGTGCTTGTTCAGTCAACTTCCAGTTAATTTCAGTTAGTTTCAATTTATTTTAGTCAGTTGAACGACTAAAATATGTTAAAACTAATTGAAATTAACCGAAAGTTGATTGAACTACTAACCAAAACTAACTAAAAGCACCAAAAAGTGCTTAAACATATCAAAGCAGATTTAAAATATTATGTAAGTTCAAACTAACTTAAAATTTTATCGATTAACTAAAATTAACCAAAAATATTAAAAGTGGTTATAACGTTTCGGAGTTGGTTGAAATGCCTGAAATAAATAAAAACTTACTAAAACTAGCCGAGAGCTGATTGAATGACTAACCAAAAGCACCAAAACGGGCTAAAACATGTCGTAATAGTTTACAAAAATTAAAGTAAGTTATAACTAACTGAAACAAACCGAATTTTGTCGACTAACCAAAAGTATCCAAAAATAATAAATTTCAATATAACGTATCGGTGTCGAATCAAATAACTAAAATAAATTCGAACTAACTGAAAGGAAGCTAAAGTTGTTTGAATGACTAACCAAAACTAACTAAAAGCACCAAAACGGGCTAAAACGTATCGGAACAGATTAAAAATAATAGAGCAAGTTAAAACTAACCCAAATAACTGAATTTTGGCGACTAACCAAAACTAACCAAAAACATTAAAATTGGTTATAACGTATCGGAACGGGTTCAAATGACTAAAATAAATTAAAACTAACTGTAATTAACTGAAAGTTTACTGAACGACTAACAAAAAGTAACCAAAAGCACCAACAATGGCTAAAACGTATCGGAACAGATTAAAAATAATAAAAGTAAACCAAATTAACCGAAGTTTTGCGTCTAACTTAAATTAGCCAAAGACATTTCAATTGGATATAATGTAAAAATCTTAAGTAAGTTGAAACTAACTTAAATTATCCAAATTTTGGTGACTAACTAAAATTAACCAAAAACATTAAAATTGGTTATAGCTTTTCGGAACCAGTTCAAATGAATAAAATAAATTAAAACTTACTAAAACCAACCAAAAGCTGATTGAATGAATAATCAAAACTGACCAAAAGCACCAAAACGCTCTAAAACGTATCGGAATAGGTTACAAAAATTAAAGTAAGCTAAAACTAACCAAAACGGGCCGAATTTTGGCGACTAACCAAAAGAAACCAAAAACATCAAAATTTGATTACGTATCGGAGTAGTTCAAATAACTAAAATAAATTGGATCTAACTGAAACTAACCGAAAGTTGATTGAACGTCTAACCAAAACTTTCCAAAAGTGCCAAAACGGGCTAAAACAATTTGAAACAGGTTAGAAATATTATAACAACGTCATGGCTAATTATATATTAATAGATTTTCCTATCTACAAGGGGAGGGTAATTTTTTAGGTCTTCATATCCGCTTTTTTTAATTATAATAATCTTTATTATAAGTGTTAAAAATGCATTTCTTTAATTAAATATATTATAAACACTCGTGTTCGTATTTTTACTTTTTTAAACCCTGCTTTAAAAAACTACTTGAATTACAATACAAATCGCATTTTTGCGTTTTTATTCATCATTTTCAATGCCCCCCGGTTGCATATTTGCGAAAGACTGTGAATTTTGTAGATGAAATCACTGTTAGTTATATAATATATATTGTTTAGAGGGCGAAAAATAATACGTTAATAAACAACAATGTTTTATAAATGAAAAAAATTGCTGAATTTCCCCATGAATACTGTTTTGTTTAATTATATTTTGTTTCAGGTTTAGGTTTAAAGAAGATTCTTCAGGTACACATAAAGTTATACAGTAGTTATCTGTGGATCGACTTTTCAAGTAAAACAGATAAAAAAAATAGTTTTAATAGAGGGTGTTGTTGTGCAAGAGCTAATGCTTCAGTAAATGTATTTTTTTAAAACCAAAAAAAACCTTAAAAATGCGATATGAGTAAAATGAACTAAAACCTCAAAGGAAATTGTTGAACACTCCAATGTCATGTAGGTACAGTTTTTTGCCTGAGTTGCCATCTAATGTTTGGTGTCAATTGTACCATTAAAATAATGCAACTTAGGGGCGACTCATTAACTTTTGGCGAGTGTTAGTTCCGAAATGATTCTTACATCTTTGTAACTGGCTTTAATTTTATTTTGAACAATTTGAGTTAAGGTGGAAAAAGGATGGTTATGGGAGGTATCAAGCTATTGATTTTTTTTATGCAGCAATGGCTAGGTCAAAAATAGATGTTTCGTAAATTAAAATGTTTGATACGTTTTAACCAAATCTTGCAAAGTTCATTTGTGGACATACCAGTGGCGCACCCAGAAGGGGGGCCCAACATAAGTTGTGCAGAAAAATTTGGGGTGCCACACCATGATGTCACATATTTTTATACAGTCTGGGGGGGGGGGGGGCTGGCCCGATGCTCCTCCCCCTGTGCGCCACTGGGACATACTATTATAAAAAAAACCATTTAGTGACAAAATCGCTTTTAGCGGCAGTAAAAGTAAAACAGTTACCAAGAATTAACTTGAATTATTTATGGAAAATATTGCCGACATGCTTGAAAATGCACAGATGTGTCAGATATATGCCGGTGAGCCTTTTCAATACTATAAAGTGGACAATTTTTTATTCGTCTATTGAGTGAAAAAAATTATATTTGTCTGACATTCGAAGAGAAAAAATTACATGACTCAATACCGTAAAATTTAATTTTCCCGAATAACATAAAATACGTATAAGATACAGTATGAAATAAATTAAAGTGTATTTACTTAAAGTGCCAAATATATTAATTTCTGAATAAATCTATGACCAAATTTGTAAGAGCAATATTCTAAAATTGCAAGCTACTTAAATCTCAAGCTTTGTAACATCCTAACTCAAAACCGTAAGTTTTTTATATTATGACATTAGCTCCAAAGTATGAGCACCAATTATAACAGCAATCCATTACATAGCCAATAAAATGCCGCTCGCGTGAGCTAGAGAAAAGATACAACCCGAAGTATTACATTTGCACTTACATTGGATCATATATCTTAGGTTCATGTGAACGTTCAGAACAATTTTTAGCGAGTGTGTTCTAAGACAAATTATGATTTTGTTTCTAGTTTAAAAGGGAACATTTTTAACGTTCTTGTAGACAATCTGCTTGAAGCAAGAGCCTGCCACCTTATAAACTTGATTATTTATTTTACATAAGTCTAATAAATATTGCAATTATGACATAGGATACTGAACAGGGTTAATTACTTAAAAACATAACTTTAGCAGTGAATAATTGTATCTATTACTATCACGGACAGAAAGAAGGCATAATTTTTTGCTGGAATTCAAGATGACATATGTTATGACTGAAATACGAAATTACTTTTAATTATTTTAGGGGCGCCAAAAAACATTAACTATGAGCTTTTTGTGTGTTGTGTTTTCTAGATTTTGGCTCTCTTTGCCGAAACGCAAAGGTAAATACATAATATTATTTTGACGGAAATTTAGTAGCTGAAACAACCCGTGTGAAGTCAAAATTATATTTTCAAGTTAAGTCTATGAAATAACCTACAAGAGGCCCAGAATGCTTATAGCCTGGATCTACATCTACCGTAACGTTGAGTAAATCATACATTTTGTCAAGAAATTGCATGTATTGGGACCATCAAGACATTTAATCCAGAACATCCTGGTGTATGCAGCTATTTATGGTATTTGTAATTTTTTCCGCAAGCCCGAGTAAACTCGGTTAAATTTATATTTTCCTTGTCCAGAAAGATCTCAAACAAATATAGTCCTCAGATTATTTTAAAGTATTTTCGCTCGCCCGAGCCCGAGAAGAACAACCGACGGTTGTTCTTCTCGGCCCGAGCTTGCAATCAGTTTCCTACCACTTCTTACTTATTGGAGGCGTATCTTGTCTAGTCGCAACACTTTATACTACGTGTTTGCCATTATTTGCCGGTATTTATTTCGATGTTATCCAACTGCACGTATTTGTCATATTTTTGCTCGAGTTTTTGAAGTGAAAACTTCTTTAGGCGCGTTTTGCAATTTTTTTTTTTGTGGGGTTGAATGAGACCGAGTCGTCACGCATCACGCGTCATGCTCGGATATGTAACGTAACGCTCCTTATAGGTACTGGCATGTTCCCGTATAGGTAGAGGGCCGAAATTTTCAGGGGATGTAGCCGATGTAAAAAGAAGATCCTGGACGAAAACGGGACCCCGTACCACCCACGTTTGGCCAGGGGAGTAAAGAGAAGGAAAAACTTAAATAATTAATTTCGGGCGAACGGGAAGAGGTACGGGGTCAACATTTTTATGATAGGTGCGCTCCATGGGGGCTACTTTAGACCATACGGGGGAACGGGGCTCTAATTTAAGTGGGGATTTAGGGGGAAAACCGCTTTTCGCCCGTATCTCTGCAACGAAGGCTCGGATCGAAATTGTGATAAACGATGACCCCGCTTGTCGAAGTGTTCACTTCTATCGTGTGGTCTTAAGCACACACAATTTTTTTTGTTCACGTTATGGATAGCAATGAAAAGTGGGCCGAAATGTTTATCACACGAGTTAAGTAGCCACAACGGTGGGAACTATCCATTCAGAGATATGCCGAGCGTGAGCAGATGCAGATGCTATGCATCCCGTACATTAAACCCGACAGATATAAATTACTCAACAATAGAAACCATTTGCTAGTATTAGCAAATGCTACAAATCATGTTTCTTACTAATTAGAACAGAATATTTAATTCAAATCGCGCGTAATAAATTACAAAATGTACACCCACATATCCGAAAAGAGCGAGGATTGATAAATATCGTGGGAAAAGCTAGTAAATGGCTCTTCGGAACGTTAGATTCAGAAGATAGTCAACGATATGAAGAAGCCAATGAAATGAAATTGCAAATTTTATTTTCGAAAGATCTTATTAATAATTATAATAATACGATTTTAGCGAAGTCAAAAGAAACTTCAACTTGGTTTAAAAACGCTTCGTAACATAATATATCGAGGAATAAAGTATCTAGGAGATTATCTTAGTTTTCAAGGCATTATCATGCAATTAAATTTAGATTGTCAAAATCTAATTAAGTTTTTGGACAATGTAGAAAATGCTATTATGTTTTCGAAACTAAATGCTCTACATAATAGTATTCTTTCGAGCTCTGACTTAGAGAAAATGTTAGGATACTTAACAAATATTTACCGTTCCAAAATATATTATCTTATTATCAACTTTTTGGTACACAGATAACGTTTTCAAAGTCAAAGCTTATCTTTGATATTTATGTACCTATACTGAGACCTGAATCTTTTACCTTTTTTCATATTTACCCAATAAACCAAAATCAAATGATATTTATCCCAAAATATCCTTATTTGTCACAAAATGAAGAAAAGAAACAATTTTCCAACGACGCGACGTTTGCCCGACCGTTGAAGAATTTCACACTCGTGATGAATCTGTCAATAGTTTATTGATGAATACGCCCACAACCGACTGTCCAACATTTAAAATTAATATTGAAGAAGCAATCGTCGAACAAATTACAAAAGAAATGGTTCTAATCCTGCCAATGAAAGCTGAAAATTTTTTAGCCAAATGTAGCAGCGATCAATATTTATAATCGAGCAATCAGTTCTAATCAAAATACCCGAAAGCTGCGAAATCCAAATCAAGAGAAGAAAATTCTTCAATGACGTAAAACTTCATAAAGGAAAACCATTAATCCTGCCAGAAAAGCTGTCCGAAATAAAATATTAAACATTTTGCATTTTGGAAATGCCAAATATCACCAAAATAAATCTTGACGAAATTTATCGCCATAAAGACGTCGCAAATCAGCTGACTTCGTTCAGTATCAATAGACAACAACCTCAAAATTCATCACTGTATGTCACTCTTCTGTTTTGCCCTCTAATTATTTTAATTCTGGCAATAACACAAAGGGGGAAACTCTGTCAATTATGGAGATCAACCCAAGATGAGAAACCGAAGGTAGAAGAAGTAGCCACCCTCATGGAAAGCATTCCTTCGAAAAAGCACTCCGTATTTTTCGAATCTTAAGGATGAAGGAGTTAAGTAGCCACAACTTGTGGGAACTGCCCATTCAGCATGACACCATACCCGTGCGATAGTCCGCTCAGCAGATGCACCGATGAGAACTAGATTTAAGTCGAGTAATGCAATTTAGCTCCTAAGATAATATTTTATGTATGATCACACTCTAGTTAGCTATTGTCAAATCAAGTCACGTTGTAGTTTACTCTGAAATAAATCTTTTTAAAAAGCGATTTTTCAAAGTTAAATACTTAAGTCACGGCTACCAATTTAGAGTAAAAAGAGTATTCCTTTTGTGCCCGAGTTAACTCGGCTGAGCCAAATAAATTATCTTTAGTTGTCTCTTTTTATATTAAAGTAATATACATTTCAGTCTTTTGCAGCATTTTATTAAATTTTAATTGGTGAAATAAGGGGTTAAAGACGAATATGCAACTGGTTTTCTTTATAATCCAAGCCTGATTTTTTTCTAACTAAAGTTTACCCTGATTATC
>MU187226.1:50502-77815 GCA_016904865.1 Pissodes strobi | reverse complement strand
TGCGGACACCCTCGATGCACCCGAGCCACCAGCGCGCTCCCAGCGACTGTTGCTTCTACCAACCTTCCCCTCAGCATGGAGTTAATCCACCAACAGCAAGTGCCCTCAACTCCTCTTTGCCAGAGGGATCTGGTTATTGAGTTGAAGGAGGTGTTGTCAAACGCCCACTCCACATCCAGGAAGGCGGTCAGCATCACCTCCCTGTTTTCCAGTGTATCCTCCACCCTCTTGACCAGCTGGTGGAGTGCTGTTTCTGTTGACTTACCTGTCTGGTAGGCATACTGGTCGGAGTGCAGTGGGCTGTTTACCAATACACCGTCCCTTATATGCCTATCCACAAGTTTTTCAAGTATCTTAAGTTCAAAGGACATAAGACTTATGGGTCTTAGGGACTTTGCCGTATTCTGTCCTGGTTTCCCAGGTTTCGGTATAAACGTTACCCTAATGTGTCTCCAGGCTTTTGGTATATATCCAAAAGCTAGGCTGCTTCTTAGAATGCTGCAGCATATCCTGCAATAGGTTTGCTATTGCATGTTGCTAAATAAATGTAAATAGGGATAAATTAACGAAATTGATATTACAAGGAATTTGTAAATATTTTATTTTTCAAGTATTAATATATGTATTATAGAGTTTCTGTTGTTTACTTTTTACAAAAGGGAAAATTAAGTTTAAGAAAAAAAAAGAAATGTCAAAGAATCTTACGATCCCAAACTCTAAGGGAGCTAGGTACTACGAAAGAACACAACGTAATAGGATGGGTCCGAAATAGGTTAGTATAAGCTGACGATCACGAGTCTGACTACCGATTTTCAGAAGGTAATACATAGACTGGGGGTAGGTATGTTTCAACTTTCAACTGATTTTAATGTAATTTTAATCTGTTTCTATATGTTTTGGCTCTTTCTGGTTAGTTTTGGTGAGTCGTTCAATCAACCTTCGGTTACTTTCAGTTATTTAAGTCGGGTGACTTTTAGTTAATCACGACAGACTAGTGGTTTTGCATATCGTTAGATAGGGGATTGAGAGACAACTCGAATACAAATGTTATTTTGTTTTTACAACGACACTTCTTAACGTTATAAATTGGAATAAAATAACGAAACTTGAAGTTATATGCATTTATGTGGCATATTTTGGTAAACTAAACTTGCGTAATCTAATTTAATCTAACCCAAACTTATATCAACTATTATTTTCAACACAATTATGAGTTTTCTCAGATACCAAACTTAATAAGCGTTGCATTCTGCTCCGGCATTTTCAAAGTCAACCCCGGTTGCATCTTTGTAAAGGGCTCTAGATTTTTATATGAATTCTCTAGGCCGACCACCTAGCTCAGACTCTTCATCAATAGCAGTTGCATTAGCCCAACTCAAGTTCTGAAAACTGCATTACTTGTTAACACCGTGACGGGCGATCTCTCAACTCCGTTACAGGCCTGTGTAGCATGTTTACTGTCACGGCAAGCGACCATTTGAATGTTTGTGCTACCCTATACAACTAAGCTTTCCGTATATGTCATCGCCGACCGAGAAGGTTTCCGATATGTGCGGCCGGGTGAGAATAATACAGAAGCGGGCGGACGCTTCCGGATTAGTCCCGAGACATATTCTACTGGATATAAATAGCGCGCGGAACGCGTGTAGTTTCTAGTTAATCATTGAATGCTCAACGAGACCGTTTTAATAGGTGGATTTTCTGAATGTTTTATAACATTTATGGTCAATACAAGGCAGCAAACGGCAGAAATGGAGCAAATAAATAAAATGTTGGCCGATTTCATTGAAAATCTAAATGATTAGAGACAAACAGAACAGGACTGGCTGTAGGTCTTTTGGGTTGCCCTTTTTGTGTAATCGGCTATTCCAGGCTGCCGACTTGCAATTTAGGTCTCCAATGACTATCCTGGGTCGACGGCCTAGTTCTGCAGCAAGTCTTCGCGAGACAGTTTGTATATCGTTCTCATATCTACCGCCTATATGCGGGTTTGTACCTCAATAGTGACAGGCTCAATCTCAACATTATCTATGGCAACGTAGTGGTGATTGTTCTTCTGTTGCACTAAGAGCGCTACGCGACCGTAGTTTATTTTTTTTATTGTTTAAACAAGTAATGATTTTTTCCCTTTTTGTTGTTCAATGCTCGTGGAGCTATGACGAGTTACACCGAGAGTAGTATTAATATCCACTTACCGAATCCGACCAGATCTTCTTCATTAAAGTAAACACCCGGCAAGATCGGAATGCAAGGCCCTGTAGCAAGTTGTAAAGTGTGCGCGCGATCTGCCCGCTGCTCCGGAGAGAGGTTCTTTTGGCGCCACCGAGTTCGTTACGGACCAGACTGGAGATCCCCGCGTTATTCTTGGAACTTGCTGCAAGACCTCAGTTCCTCCAGATAAACCTGCTGGCAAATATCACAAACGAAGAGAACGCCAAGACCGATCTGGAACTGCTGAAATTCTAAACTACCGATGATTGTGAAGCCAAATAAAACGCCGCAAATACTTTCTCTTTATTTGAAGAGCACTAGTTGGGCCAATAATAAAAAAGGTAAATAGATAATAGCCTAAGAGCAAATGGCGAATGCCCAAAATTCCGATATGTTTCTCTTTTTACCCCGGAATGAAGGAGGGTGGTTAGCACCCCCAAAAAAAACTAAACTATCTAATAAAACAATAGACTTAGCTATAAGTATAAAGGCGGAAAAAATTATCAGTGGTTGACCAAACTCTATGAAAATTAAAGTCCAAAGAAATGCAGTAGGCACTACTTACACGCTTAAGACCCCCGCGAGTAATTGTGGTAGTAGAACGGAAACTTAGGTTTGGTCCACTGCGCGGGTTAGTGATCACGTAAACCGCTATGATAAATAGAGCGCAGTAACCTAATTGGAAATATGGTGCGCAACTGATAAAATGACAAATATTTCAAACACAATGATTTAAATCTAAAGCTAGCCTAGCACTGAACTTTTTGTTTTCCCCAAAGTTCCAAAGTGCTCCAACCCGGTTGGGCGGAAAATACCCTCCGACCTTCAACGCGTCTCGCCGGTATGATGGGCGAACTAGTCACACCATGCAGGTTAGCTCCGCTAGGCCAAAACGACTGCGTCCGGACCAATAAGCAAACCACCAAGGTTCTACCTGGAGAAAAGGCTTCTAAATCCTCGTCAGGTGGAACAGCTATCTCCTACCCCAGAGGGACAGCCCTCTCTTAAAAAGAATGAGGGCACACCACACGGCACAACAAAGAACTGACCAGCGCAAAAAATGGCGGTCTTCACCAGTAAAAAAAACCGTTTCATAAATCCTTGCGTACGCAAGATTTTCCCGTATGGTACAATACTTATACTTAATCAAAACGAAGCTCCACAGCTAAATCGGGAATAACTACCCGCTAGTCGAAAAAATCCGACACAGACTAACTCGGCGTAAACAAATTTTAAAATCGACTCTCTCATTAAACGGCTTCTCTGGAAAAGGACCGATCCTTTTCTCGCGAAACGAGTCAAACCCTTCGCGTCGTGACCGAAGAGCTCGTGCACCAAAAACTTTTACTGCGACGTTCCTTGTTACTCCAGTCAAAACGGATTTCGTAAGACACGCGCAAGAGATATCAATTATTACCTTCAGCATTACGCAAAATAGCAACTGGTACCGGGGCGTACCCAAACTTACTTGTAATTAAAGACCAAAAACGGAATGTCACAAGGCTTCTGGGGTGGTCGTGTATGTAAATGTCGTAGTTAGGGAAGGAGATCCTGTGGTCCCTGGAGATTTGGTCACCAAAAAAGCCAAGCTGTCGAGTGATCTAGAATAGCAATTCCTATATCTTCTGTCTACGCCCCTGGATGCTGTGGCTTCTATTTTATGAAGCTGTGTTTGTCTAGCCATATAAGTTCTTGAAAGCTTGCTGGAGCTGGTTGGTAATGTGGCCTTCTAGCTGGGCCATCAGTATACTGATCATGTTGTCCTTATCCCAGCAGACTTATTTGGTGCAGCTTTGGGGGTTGGAACTTTTCGATTATTCCTCTCGGATCCCATGTTTGGATTCCTTGTAGTCTATCTGAATGGCGTAAAGCTGGAGCAGCTCTTGTAGCTGGCGGAGTATCCTGTGTTACCAAATAGTGCGTAGGTGGTTAGTAGCATTACGGTTTACTAGGTTATTTTCAGTGGATCAGCATTTGACCCTGTTAGGAGTTAGCAGATTATATCCATATCTCTGGCAGTGTTGGCCCGTGCTTCTGTGCATGAAATGAAAGTTAGAGCAGGTATTCTAAATGCAATTTTCTACTTTTCTCTAAAGATTTTACTTTATAAAAAAGTTCTCTTGTCCCGCGCGCCCTAAATAAAATCTGTCATTTTATCAAAATATTTTTCTAATTTTAATTTATAAGACTTCTTGGCCCGTACCATGGGGTGAAAGAACCTATACCAACTTCCATCCCACGAATGTTGAAATAAAATATTTTTCTGGACTAAAAGATGTATACTCTCAGATATATTTAAAATTTGTTATTGATTATTTTAGAAGCTGTCTAATTTGGCCTTGCTGTGTGGACTTCATGTTAGCATGTCTTAAGGTACGGGGGCCTCATTACACAGTTAATATGCTTTAAGCAATGGGGACTTTATTACACAGCTAACATGCTGTAAGCAATGGGGACCTTATTACACATTTGACATGCCATTAGTTACGGGGACCAAAATACACATGTAAGTTTGCCATTAGTTATGGGGACCAAAATACACATGCACGTTTGCCATTTGTTGTGAGGGTGTCCCCACAACTTTTTGTTGAGTGTATTCGGATTCCACGGTGTGTAAATAAATTTTACAGGTATCTACGTAATCAGCGTGAAAAGGACAACAAGATGGCTATCTTCGTTTCAAAACCCCCACAACTCATTAAAAATTCACAGGTCCCCACAGCTTTCGTAAGGTGTGTATAGGTGTGTGTGTGTGTGTATGTGATGAAATCGATTACAGGTCGCAATTTTGAAGATAGCGACTTGAAATTTGGCATAGAGGTAGAGGTCCATGAACCCTCGGAACCTATTGATTTTGGTTACGATCGGTTAATATACAGGGTGTGAAAACAGGACAAGTTACCGTTTTTTGGCATTTTTGCCCGTGTCACAAGGACCAACTTTTCTTTTTTTTTTATATCAAATGAAAGTATTCGGTAAGATACGTATTTTTGTTCCTTTGCTCTTTTGCTCTATTTGTTATACAGGGTGTGAAAACAGGACAAGTTACCGTTTTTTGGCATTTACAGGTCGCAATTTTGAAGATAGCGACTTGAAATTTGGCATTGAGGTAGAGGTCCACAAACCCTCGGAACCTTTTGGTTTTGGTTACAATCGGTTAATATACAGGGTGTGAAAACAGGACAAATCACAGTTTTTTGCAATTTTTGTCCGTGTAAACAAGGATAATATTCTTTTTTTATGTCAAATGAAAGTATTCTGTAAGACACGTAATTTTGTTTCTTTGCTCTTTTGTTCTAATTGTTATACAGGGTGTGAAAACAGGACAAGTTACCGTTTTTTTGCATTTAATGTCGCAATTTTGAAGATAGCGACTTGAAATTTGGCATAAAGTTATGAGTCCACAAACCCTCGAAGCCTATTGATTTTGGTTACGATCGTTTAATATACAGGGTGTGAAAACAGGACAAGTTACCGTTTTTTTGGCATTTACAGGTCGCAATTTTGAAGATAGCGACTTGAAATTTTGCATAGAGGTAGAGGTCCACAGACCCTCGAAGCCTGTTGATTTTGGTTACGATCGGTTAATATACAGGGTGAGAAAACAGGACAAGTTGCCGTTTTTTGGCCATTAGAGGTCGCAATTTTGAAGATAGCGATTTGAAATTTTGCATGGAGTTAGAGGTCCAAAAATTTTCGAAGCCTGTTGAGTTTGGCTACAATCGGTTAATATACAGGGGGTGACAGCAGGACCAGTTACCGTTTTTTGGCATTTATAGGTCGCAATTTTGAAGATAGCGACTTGAAATTTGGCATAGAGGTAGAGGTCCACAAACCCTTGAAGCCTATTGATTTTGGTTACGTTCTGTTAATATACAGGGTGTGAAAACAGGACAAGTTACCATTTTTGGCATTTTGGTTCGTGTAAACAAGGACCAACTTTTCCTTTTTTCGGTGTCAATTTATAAGTAGACGTGAAAGTATGTCAGCATTTTTTATTGACAATATGGTTACCATAGCAACCAATTAATAATACGTAAATCACTAATAAAAGATATAGTATGGTACTTAGGATTGTTTGTAAAGCCTAATTTGATAATAAAAAATTGGTTTCTATGGTAACCAAAAGAAAGTTAAGAATCGTCTTAATTCGTCAATCGTCCGACTTAGAGATTTGATATATGGTATTTAGGTAAAGATTAAAAAACAATTAACAATTGACGTTGACAAGTCGGTTACCATGGCAACCAATTAATAATACGTATATCATTAATGAAATATATAATATGGTACTTAGGATTGTTTATGAAGCATAATTTCATAATACAAAATTGGTTGCTATGTTAAACAAAAAAAAAAAGTAAAAAATCGTCATAATTCGTCAATCGTACGACTTAGAGATTTGATATTTGGTATCTAGGTAAAGATAAAAAAAATAACGATTGACGTTGACAAGTCGGTTACCATGGCAACCAATTAGAAATTTAACACGGTAAAATTAGACTAGCGATTGGTAACTCTAATTATAAGGGCTTTCTAATTATAGGCCACGGTACGGATAGGAGCGTGGCAATAATGTGTGACCGAAGGTCACACAAACGAGGCCCAAAGGGCCTCGCGCGTGCTGCAGGCACGAGTGGCCACGCCACTTGTTAGAAAGCCCCCATTTATAATATGGGCTTTCTATAGGGCGAGACCAATCGGGACAAAAACTTCGTAACGGTACGTCGGATCGCTCTGAAACTTATACCAATCGATTTGTAATCGAAAAAAAAAAATTTTGATTTTTTGTCTGTATGTATGTATGTATGTGTGTGTATGTGATGAAATCGATTACAGGTCGCAATTTTGAAGATAGCGACTTGAAATTTGGCACACGAGGTAGAGGTCCACAAACCCTCGGAACCTATTGATTTTGGTTACGATCGGTTAATATACAGGGTGTGAAAACAGGACAAGTTTCCGTTTTTTGGCATTGTTGGCATTAAACAAGGACCAACTTTTCTTTTTTTTTATGTCAAATGAAAGTATTCGGTAAAACACGTATTTTTGTTCCTTTGCTCTTTTGCTCTAATTGTTATACAGGGTGTGAAAACAGGAAAAGTTACGGTTTTTTGGCATTTACAGGTCGCAATTTTGAAGATAACGACTTGAAATTTGGCATAGAGGTAGTGGTCCACAAACCCTCGAAGACTGTTGATTTTAGTTACGATCGGTTAATATACAGGGTGTGAAAACAGGACAAGTTACCGTTTTTTGGCATTTACAGGTCGCAATTTTGAAGATAGCGACTTGAAATTTGGCATGGAGGTAGAGGTCCACAAACCCTCGGAACCTATTGATTTTGGTTACGATCGTTTAATATACAGGGTGTGAAAACAGGACAAGTTTCCGTTTTTTGGCATTTTTGGCATTAAACAAGGACCAACTTTTCTTTTTTTTGATGTCAAATGAAAGTATTCGGTAAAACAAGTATTTTTGTTCCTTTGCTCTTTTGTTTAATTGTTATACAGGGTGTGAAACAGGAAAAGTTACGGTTTTTTGGCATTTACTGGTCGCAATTTTGAAGATAGCGACTTGAAATTTGGCATAGAGGTAGAGGTCCACAAACCCTCGAAGCCTGTTGATTTTGGTTATGATCGGTTAATATACAGGGTGTGAAAACAGGACAAGTTACCGTTTTTTGGCATTTAAGGGTCGCAATTTTGAAGATAGCGACTTGACATTTGGCATAGAGGTAGAGGTCTACAAATCCTCGAAACCTCTTGATATTGGTTACGCTCGGTTAATATACAGGGTGTGAAAACAGGACATGTTACGGTTTTTTGGCATTTACAGTTCGCAATTTTGCAGATAGCTACTTCAAATTTGGCATAGAGGTAGATGTCCACAAACCCTCGAATCGAAGCCTGTTAATTTTGGTTACGATCGGTTAATATACAGGGTGTGAAAACAGGACAAGTTACTGTTTTTTGGCATTGAGAGGTCGCAATATTGAAGATAGCGACTTGAAATTTGGCACAGAGGTAGAGGTCCACAAACCCTCGAAGCCTATTGATTTTGGTTGCGACCTGTTAATATACAGGGTGTGAAAACAGGACAAGTTACCGTTTTTTGGCATTTTTGTCCGTGTAAACACGGACCAACTTTTCTTTTTTTTCGATGTCAATTTATAAGTAGAGGTGAAAGTATGTTAGCATTTTTTGTTGACAACATGGTTACCATAGCAACCAATTAATAATATGTATATCACTAATAAAAGATATAGGATGGTACTTAGTATTGTTTATGAAGCCTAATTTGATACTAAAAAATTGGTTGCTATGGTAACCAAAAAAAGTAAAAAATCGTCACAATTCGTCAATCGTACGACTTAGAGATTTGATATTTGGTATTTAGGTAAAGATTAAAAAAAATTAACGATTGACGTTGACAAGTCGGTTACCATGGCAACCAGTTAGAAAGTTATCACGGTGAAATTAGACTAGCGATTGGTAACTCTAATTATAAGGGCTTTCTAATTATAGGCCACGGTACCGATAGGAGCGTGGCAATAATGTGTGACCGAAGGTCACACAAACGAGGCCCGAAGGGCCTCGCGCTTGCCGCAGGCACGAGTGGCCACGCCACTTGTTAAAAATGGGGCGTGTTAACAACACTATAGATAAATTTGGTCGTCAGAGAGTACATGGCAAATATTGTATTTTACGTGGTGCACAAGGAATCGGATTCAAGTTAACTTTTGATGGCCACTATGATATTGGGGGAAAACGTCTATCAAATGTTGCAAAACCGGTAGTAGATAACGATGTTACTACCCAAGAGTATGTTCTTGAGGAAATACAGTTACTTCGCCAAGAAATGAAAGATGTATTAAACGAATTACAAAATCATATTAATGAAAGATTGAAGAGCCTAGATAGAAAAATGGACGGTGTTGAAAACACATATATAATCAATGATCTAGAGAATCTTAAAAAAATACGTAATTTAGAGGGATGGATGGAAAATAATGAAAAAAAGTTAATAAATATTGATGTAAGAGCTAATAGCTTTATTTCTTCGTCGAAATGGGGAGTGCCAATAACACAATAGATAAGTTTGGTCGTCAGAAGGTAGTTCATGGTGACGGAGTTCAAATTTTGCATGGTGGTGCGCCAGGAATAGGATTTAAGCTAACATCCGATAATCAATTAAATATTGTGGGAAAGCGTTTAATTGGTGTTGCAAAACCGGAAACCAGTGATGATGCTACTACCAAAATATATGTATGTGAGGAAATCCATAAATTGCACATAGAGTTAACAGAAACAGTCAACAAAATATCTGAAGTTTGCAATAAAAATTTGATAAGTGTTGATGGCAGAATGGACACATTTGAAAATAAAAGAAAATACTATGATGCACGAAAAGAAAATATTGTTGGGGAAATAACTAATTTGGAAAAGAGAATGAAAAAAAACATGAAAATATTGTTGATAATTGAGAAGAAGGTCAATAATATGATTGCAGCTAGGAAAATAAGAATATGACAACAGTTACACGGGGCAAATGGGGCTATCATTGTTTTTCTAGTGTATTAGACCATAAACACCAACTTTTTCACTCGAAATCGATTATATTTATACACAAGTAGAAACCTGTCACCAAAATAGTTTTCCAGAATTATTGGATACAAGTTTTGTACTAATAGATATATATTAAATGAAAAACAAAAATATTGCAAAAAAAGTTTTTTATTTATAACCCCTATACTTTGCACATGTTTAAAAATAATATATATTTAAACAATATCTGACTTATAAGAATGTTGAAAACAATGTTTTGTTTGGTCTTAAAAAGTTACAAGAATGTGGTAAATAATGTGTTTTCTCGCCCATTTTTGATGCTGCCACTGGATCTTCGCGTAGAACATATTTCTCTCGAGGTGTGGTGTAAGCTTGGGTTCCATCAAACTGATGTAACTTATGCATCTTCATAAAGACAGTATTTCTCAACGAGGTCCTTGGGAATTTGTGGGATTTCAATTACCAATAGCTTCAAATCCTCCTCAAGCATTTGACTGCAAAATGTGTGCAGATCAATGTAACCATAAACAAACTTCTCATACACGTGGGCACCAATACAAAAATTTAATGCGTCCTTCAGGTACTTGGCATATTTTTCATCGTTCGCATCGGCAACACACTCTCTCAAATACGTGATAATATCTTCACGCATATTTCTTAGCAGTACTGCTAAACTTTTAATGTATGAAACTTGACTTTCATTATTTATAAAATTGGTCATCTTGCCCTGTGTGAAAAACAAAACAACGTGTCAGCATTCTGATAATGTATTATAATAAAATGTAATCAAACTTTTAAAACTATTACAGTTCGAAGATATTGTAATTATTCCAGATTATCAAACCTCACAAGAGAACGTGTTTTGGCACCGGAGTATGCGGGTTCACTTTGTCCTAAATAAGTTAATTTATGTTTTTCGTTAGAGTTATTGATAATTTCAGCAACTTCTTTGGTAATAATTTCAGCACCCCTTTTCGGTAAATAAGAACTAAAAACACAGCCATTTTCTTTATCAAATAATGTGGCAATAACACTTTTCCCGAAACGACCATTTGTTAATTCTAGTTTCTTTATAATATATCGTTTTCCAATATCTAGAGAGGAAAAAGGTATGCGTTCTATTTGTTCCACTGATTTGTTAAAACTCTCATTAATTTCGATAATTGTTCCTTGTGAAAGAGACATTATTGTTTGAAATAAGTAGTAGTACCTTTAATAAATACACCACACAGATAATACAATATGCGACTATCAGAATACTGAACACACTGCTTCACTAATCAGAAAGATTATGACTGTTTTCAACATTATGGCATCTTATATAGCGCCCAGAACATATTTCTCAAGGTTATGTTACGTCATACCGAAATATGTAACCAATATTCAGTCTCAAGAGCTTTAAAGGTCGTGGGGCCCTATCTTAATATATCCACAAGGACACTCAAGGTCGATGTCGCTAGAAATTATCTCAAGGGCGCACAAAGTCAAGTTGCATGTCCTTAACTGACTTTCAATCTTCGTGAACAATAACCCTCTGCAAACAGTCCCAAGAGCGTTCACTTGGGGCAATGTCAAGGTCATATGCGCGACCTTCAACAAAAAACTCAAGGGCATTCAAGATCAAATGTCAAGGGCATTCAAGGTCAAATTAGCTCAATGTCATTCAAGGTTGAATACACCCGAGGCCAAGTGGGCGGGGTCTATCCCAGAGGCACCGGAGGGGGGGTGCGGGGTCAAAAAAGTGGAGGGGGGAGAATTGAGTCCGTCTATAGCTCTCTACTTGCATCCAAGGGATTTAGACAATGGAAACCTGTGATTTCGATGTATCGGCAAAAAAAGAACTACTCAGAGTAGCCAAAAGGGCATTCTCATTAAACTACTCCATCTAACGAAATTTCCTAATTTATTCCGAAGGCAATTAAGTAACTGCGAGCGATGCCCAACTCGACGTCCAATCCAAAAACAGTATGCGCTAAGGTTACCGCCCATCAGTTGCCCGCGAGGACAAGGTTTCTGGCGACATAACTAGATTTTACGGTTTCATAGCTTTTGGGAACCGAAAACACTTGAATCTCGGGGTCCCTACGCGCCAAATTCAATTCGTTCAAAACTTAAATTTGTTTAGCGACGCAATTTTATTTTTAATTGTTTCGATCAGAATATCGTCGGAACGAAGCCGGACGGAATGTACGAGAGTTTTTCGCTAATAAATATAATTGCGCTTGAAGCGATAGAAACGGTGACGAGGTCTAAGGTTATTTACGCTTCCATATACGATAGCCAAATCGACCCGTGACACTTGAATCCATATATATGAAGGAAAATAATAAATAATGCTACAATAAATTATTAATATATTTAAATTGTAATAAATCTATTATATTCTTAAAGTAAGTTCGTGCAGAAATTAACTTAAGTCAATTTAAAACTCCTATGCTAGTAATAATTCAGATACCACATTATTAGAAAAAGTTTTTTTTTTTGGCAATTTTCTTAATATTTGCATTGAGTTTAATAACCAAACACGCCGGAGAGCTAGAAATTGACTTCTTGCATCTTATACAAATACCCAAACTAACTCATGTTCAACTGTTTTCAGAACCCTAAATAAAATATTTTTCTGGTAAGACGTAACGTAATAATAGTGTTATTATAAAACTGAATTACACAACTTCGGTACCTGTAAAGTTTGAGTTAGGAATACTTGAACTAAAACCTCTATAAAGACAAAACCTATCAGACACCACTGCTTGGCCAAAGGCCACTCGAGATTACTGCTAACACTGAACTGAAATATTTCTCTTCTGTAGGAAATCGATACCCAGGTTGATACAAAGATATCTGTGAAATATATAGTCTATTTATAATTGAATCACTTTAATTCAAAGCACTGAGCAAACTGGTGCGTCGCACATTGGGGCAAAAAGGCTGTTATGCGGAAAATATTAGGTCGCTTACAGAACATAAAATATTTTGGCAAAAACATCTTAAATTATCTTTGTATAACGTGCAAGGTAGCGCACAGATGTAATATATTTGATGTATTGAGGTTAGTTTGGGTTTGAGATATTTAATATACAGGGTGATTCACTGTGAATAATAATAGTCATTTTCGGAAAACAGGGCATAGGATTGTTCTGAAAATTTGGTTGCTTAGGTTTTTGGAGTTGTTCAGTCCATATAAAATGCCAGTTTTATCGAAAAGCAGCAGCGTCGTTGAAATTTTATATAGGGCAAACTATTATATTATCGCATTTTTGAATTATTCTAGCAATTCCAAACATATTTAATAGGTTAATTTTGGCAAATCTTGGCAACTGAGTCTATACTAATCCATTAGATAGATTTATTAGGCGCTCTCTCAACCAGTTTTCTGATTGTAGCTAATTGTAGATATAAAGTAAAAGTCGAAGCATTTAACACAACACAAATAAAAATCTCAATCTGGATAATATTTAATCATGACATTTAATGTAGAGATTTCAACATAAAAAAAAATTTCATAGAAAGTAATAAGATAACGATAACCAGTCTAGAAAATATAAAAATCTCGAAAAAATAGTTGGTTGTTAGAAAAAAAATTTAAGACTAATATATTAATCGACAATATAGACATAATTCGAGCATCAACTTTAGGGGTTAATATTCGAAAAATTAATTATTTTTTTGTATCGATTATTATTATTTTCAAAGGAATGGTTATTTTACTAATAATATATGCTTCATATACTTTTCAAACACGAAATGTGCAACTTGATATTGTTTCCGCTTTTGTCCCAATCTGCGTCGTCCCTCGATTTCCCAGGCATACCGCGTTTTAAGTTGAATGGTTATTACGTGGAGGAGTGTGAAGCGCGTACTATTGTGTTGTCTAGTGCTTTGAATTAATGTGATTAAAATAGATACCGAGAAGTGCTTTACTGATGTCCCTTGCAGTCAACGTGGAAATAATGTAAAGAGAATATGTACAAGTTTTCAGAACGGCAGTTTCTCGAGTAATGCAATTCCTTCAAGAAAATATTATGTCCATTTGCCTTTACCCTTAAAAAAAGTACTAGAGCTGTGATCCATGTTTTTCAGTTATTTCCACGGCAAGGTCTTAATGTACAGGGTCATCCAATGAGGACCGCACGTGATAATTTTTTTAGCCACCTCTATTTTTTTTAGTCCAAAATAGCCATCTCAAGTATTTTCCCCAAATAATCTAAAATTGCCATGAAACAGTTTGGTTTAGAGACATTGCGCACCCTTCTAAGCTATCGACCAGTGCACTGTTTTATTCTAGGAATTATTAATACACTTTTTAAGTCAATAATCGACTCCAAAACTTATGAAATTCCCTAAGAATGTACAAAGACAAACAAGCAAGCGATATCTCTAAAACAAAAAAAGGCATTCATTATTATATGTTCTATTGATGGAACTCGTTAGGATAGACCAACTTTCCGAACGAAGGATTGGTTACGTCAATAGAAATAAATATTATTTGCTTGTTGTCTGCGGTGAAAACGGTATTTCCATTGTAAAATGTTTCACGATCCCGTCTAGTGACCTAAGAATGGTAAAAAAAGAAACTTCTTTTATACATTACCACTTATAAAATTGATAATAAAACATTAACCAGGAAGCAAACTTATTCTACTCTACAAAAATATGTATGTATAATACTGTGATGTATAGGAACTGAAACTATAACTCCCACTAACTAAGCAAAACTCCACAATACAACCGATTTTATGCTGTAATTTGTCTTTGTCGTTACATTTCATAATTTCATGTTAAAACAGGCTTGATACGCAGACATACACTTTTTACGCCTACCTATATGGATTAAGGAAGAGTAAATAGTGCAACATGTTATTTTCCATCTCCTATAAAAAAAAAAAAAAAAAAAACGTCAGAAAGTGTAGAGTTCTTCAAGGCAAAAGTTGTGAATTATTGAACATACCGCTTGCTAACTTATGCTTTAGAACAGATGTTCTAAATATGGAGACCATCGCTCGTAAAGTTTGGTGTCCTATAACTTAGATAAAAGTATAAAGGATACTCTGATTTCCTCGCCTACGAACGAATTTTTATTTGGAAGAGGGTGAGGGCGTCAAAGCAATTGGACCGGTCAGTATAAGAAATTAAATTTACGAAGTCTACTCCTGCTAAGAAGACCACGGTAAACAGGCCACCTTTAAACTACCGAAGTCTGCCTCGACTAGCTCAGGGACGCCGTCAACGCGGACGTCACTATCAGTACCAGAACAAGCCTCCTTTCTATCAACAAAGTTCAAGGCGGAGAAGAACTCCAAAATCTGATGGGTCTAATAGATTAATAATTAACTTGAAATCACTGAATAACTTTGTTAAAACGGATCATTTTAAAATTGAAGATCACAAAGTCGTTACCAGACTTCTTCGGGAGAAGTATTACATGGCTCCCCTAGATTTGAAAAACGCGTACACTTTAATTCCCATCGCTAAGGACCATATAAAATATCTGAGGCGAAATTTATCAATTTATCTGCTTGCCATTCGGCCTTAACTGCGCCCCCTTGCTTTTCACCAAAATTATGAAGCCAGTTATGAGTGCACTAAGGAATAGGGGTTTTCTTTCCGTAATTTACCTCGATGATATTTTGTTAATGGGTAAAACGTTTCTAGAATGCCAAAAGAACGTCGTAGAAACGTGGACACTCTTGGAGGCCCTGGGCTTTATTATCAATACAACAAGCAAGAGTCAAGTCAGACCTTCCCAGAGCAAAAATTTTTAGGTTTTTGGTACGATTCTATACAAATGACCATTTCTCTCCCTCGGGAAACAAGAGAAAACATTGTGTCACTTATTGGTAAATCGATAACCTCGGAATCCTGTTAAATAAGGGACTTTGCCCGTTTTATTGGTTATCTCACATCGGCTTGTCCTGCAGTTTCTTATGGGTGGCTTTACACGAAGTCATTTGAACGCGAAAAATTCCTAGCACTCCATAATTCTTAGGAAAATGTTGATTCTTCGATGGTTGTGTCTCCAAAATTATCAGAGGACTTTCAGTGGTGGATGTCCAATATCAACAGCACCAAAAATTCTATCAGACTCCCTAAATTCCAAATTGAGATTTTTTACGACGCTTCGCTGTCCGGCTGGGATGCATATTGTAACGGGAAAATTTCTCATGGTCTCTGGAGTTTACGAGAGAGGAAACTTCATATCAACCATTTGGAACTCTTGGCAGGCTTTTCCGCTCTACTCACTTGAATAACTGTGATGTACTATGCCGAATTGATAATACTACTGCCATATCTTACATAAATCGTATGGGAAGCGTCCAGTTCCCAATTCTTAACGCTTTAACGAGAGAGATCTGGCAATGGTGTCAAAATCGTAACTTATATATTTTACGTCTTATATTAAGTCTAGAGATAATGTAACCGCTGACCAAGAATCCAGGAAACTTAATATCGAAACTGAATGGGAATTAAATGACTTTGCCCTTGAAAGAATTCTTTTAGTTTCAAACGCCGGAAATAGATTTGTTGGCCTCCAGGATCAACAAAAAATTTAATAAATATGTAGCATGGTTGAGAGATCCAGATGCCTGGGCAGTCGAAGCGTTCACTTTGGATTGGAGCAAATTTTATTTTTACGCCTTTCCTCCTTTTTCCATTATTTTACGTGTCTTACAGAAAATTCAAACAGACAAGGCCGAATGAATAATGGTTGTGCCTCCTGCCTGGACCACTTAGCCATGGTACCCAGTATTCCTTTCCTTACTAACTAAACCACCGCTAGTTTTTCACCCACATAAAAAACTTACTTATTCTTTTGACAGAACACCTCACCCACTATGGAAAAACCTTTCCCTGGTAGTAGGAGCCTTATCCTACAGGCGTTGCAGTTAAGGATGGTCCCCAACTCTTCACTGGAGATCTGCATGTCCTCCATAACCAATTCCACTATGAAGCAATACAACGTCGGACTTAAATTATGGTGGCACTTCTGCCAAAGTAGGAGTTTGGACGCTCTCGACATTTCTGTACCATTAGCATTAGAATTTCTTAATCTTCATTTTGAGAGAGGAGCCTCATACGGCTCGTTGAACTGTTACCGCTCAGCTGTGGCTCAATTGGCCCCACCAGAGTTCGCAAATGACTATAGACTTAAGAAATTGTTTAAAGGCGTTTATGGATTGAGACAACCTGGAATCCTGCTATTATCATATCCTATTTAACAATTCTACCGCAGCTCATGAATTTGGAAGCTCTGACTCATAAACTTGCAGTGCTTCTAGCCTTAACGACAGGCCAGAGGGTCCAAACTCTTGCTAATATTGAAATAGACAATATTGTCAGGGCATAGGGCACTAACATTTAAAATACATAAACGCATTAAAGCTTCTGGTCCCAAAAAATTTCAGCCAACTCTTGTTGTTGTTGTCTTACCTTTCTTTAGACAAAATCCTAAAATATGTGCCGCCTTAGCCCCCTTACAATACTTAGATAAAACAAAAGACCATACCGTAACGCTAGTTCACAATCTATTAGCAGGTGGATCAAGTGCATGCTGAGAAAGAGCGGACTAGATACCTAATCATGTTATTTCTAATATTGTGTTGAATAAATACGTGAGTTACTTGAAATGTATGGCGGTTTTATTGTTGCACCTCTTATTTATCTTTAAACATCTAGAATGAGTTAACTTATTTATGAAGACGAGACCAAAATATAATTAAAAGACCAAACGAACTTACCTAAGCGATGTTCGATCTTAATTATATGTAGGTCTCGTCGAAATAAATAAGTCCCGACCGAACCCGACTCCCCATGCAACAATATAACGGACTTTAGGAATGTAGTATCGGACGCCGGGAGTATGGTGGGGAAAAGGGCTGCTTTTCTTTGAATTGTGTGGTTCGACGCAGAAACAGGGCTACTACAATGAGTCAACTTTTATTTCGACGAGACCTACATATAATTAACATCGAACATCACTTAGGTTTTCGAGATATTGACATTCGAAAATCGTCTTTTCAACACTTTAGACTATCTGCAGATGCCAACGCCGCTTGGAGGAAAACGGGGACACTGGCCTATCTTAGTATCTAATTATTTATCGTCTGAAAATCAACTTCTGATTTAAACTATAGGAAAAAATATTTCTGGCTAAACCAGATGATGATTATTTCAAAACTAAGATAGGAAAATGCAATCAGTGTTATTCCATTATAAGCCCTTTGGATTGTACAGGTGTTCAAGCTAACGAAAATGGCGTTTTTCACGTCAATATTTGGAAGGCAAAATAATTTAGGCATATCACGAGTTAGGCATATCATAACAAGCAGAATTCAATTAAAAAATACAATTTTATGGCACAGTCCTTGTGCTTTAACCTAAGCCGCTTTTGACAATTTTAGATTCTACGGGAAAATATATAAGATTGCTGTTTTGGATTTTTTTCAAAAATACAAATAGTCAGAAAACAGCCCTGTTCGGTCTTCGTTGGATGACCCTGTACACAAAATAAATGCTCGAGTTCTTTAATCCTTTCGCGTACTCTCATTTTACTGATAGGACATATGGTGTATACCAGAGCGACAGGTTTATTCAAATTACGACCGGGCCATGTCTCAATAATAAGCGAAGGTAGGACGAATGTGTCCCACCAGGAATGAAAGTACCTATAAGTAGCGTAAATTAAGACATCTTACGCGACAAACTATAAATTACGACTGAGGTAGGGGTAAATGCATAAATAATAGTTTTGAACCAACAGAATTCAGAACTTTTTTGTGGGACATATATGTCCCTACAGTAATTTGGAGTGAATTGTTTTACTGGGATGTGATTCTAGTATCGAAAGGATTAAAGATATACTTAGTAATCTTGGGCGCGACGGCGACGTGCCGAAATCTCATCAGATTAAATGATCTTACTTCGATCGATGTAATCGAACGCTTTCGAAGATATCCATCCTGTTCCACCCAGCTCAAAGACTTTGTTTTTCTCAAGTAATGCCTTTACAATTAAAATACACCTATATAATTATGGTACAGAGAATGTTTATAAATTGTGTGGCCAAGTAGCATTAGAGGCCACTACTACCTAAGGAACTCTTCAGAGGCAAGACGCATTAATGCGATCGAAGATCACGTAAGGTTATTTGGTTTAATTGAATGATCAAAATGATAAAAAAAATCCTTGCAAGCTTGTTTGGTATCCAACATTTTCACTTCACTACTGTTAAATGTAGAGAAAATTTTAAACAGTTTTGATCATCTTTTTTCCACCCATTTTTGTTTAAATTATCATAGTACTTTTAACATACGATAAATGTTCACATCATTTGCTACAAGATCCCATAATCATTTTTTTCATTATGTCATTAACTCTAATATTCGCCTTTTTTAGATTAATATTAACATTCGCAAGATGTTCCGTGCATGCTTTGTTTTGAGGCTCAATTTCCATTACTCTGCTTAAAATCTCATGTGCTTTTTCAAAATTTTTATCGTTCTCATATGCAACTCCTATTTTGTACAGAGCCTTCACATTATTGCGATCAAATGCTAAAACTTTTTTACAAAGTGGAATAACTAGGTTGTAGACTCGCTCCCTAAAGTAACAAGAAGAGAGATTATTAAACAACTTTTCTTTAAGTTTTTGGATATCACTAAGATGGACATCATCTACAATATCTGGAGTATTTTCAACATCAATAGGTATTGAAGATATGATTTTTAATGCTTTAATAAATCTATGTGCTGCCTCTGTTTGGTTTTTATCAGCAAAAAATTGTGCGCCCTTTTCTTTATGTTTTAAGGCCATATCATATTTTTTCTTAGCATCCCACTGAAAAATTAGACCATTAAATTTAAACTCTATCAACTCAATTGTAGCAGCAACCTGCTCTAGACCTATTGTAATAGTAAATATGGCCCTTTCATTCAAATGCATTGTAGAGATACAAATATCCAACATTCTACCTAATTCACCATCATTATCCCCTATGATCAAAGTCTTATTGTTAAACGGATCCAATAGCTCTGGACAGTCGATAATGTTTAACTTAAATGCACTTCCTTCATAGGGTTTTTGGCCCCATTTGCCTGGTAGTAGTAGTCTTTTAAATATTTTATCATCTGGTGAGCTCCACTCTTCTTGCATTATGGAAAATATTTAGCACTCAGATTCGTTAGAAAGCCAGTTTAATAACTTCAGAGTGATTTCGTAATAATCACTGGCTATTTTATCACTTGTGGCGATAGGACTAGCCAGGCAGAGTTTACAATCGCTGTAATATTGGCCAGTGGACCGATTTGACGTTAACAAAGCATGTAATAGAGTTTGACAACCTTGCTTTGGGGTTTTTACAATTAGTAACCTTATTGGTTTCTGTAGAGCAAATAACCAAGGGTTAGCCAAAGGTGGAAAATGCCTGTATATGGGTGTTTCCACGTTACCTGGGTTTACTGCATTTATTATAATGTTGGTGCCTGTAAAATAAAGAAAATATAGATTAAAATAAATGCAGTGATAAAACTTAGCTCAATATCAATTAACTGTTCTAAATACACGACAAAAACCTGTCTTTTTTATTTCGAGTCTGCTATGTTTCGTTCATATAATATTGAGTTAGACAGTATTTCAAGATGAAAAATATCTGATTTTTTTTGGATGTTGGTTAGTTTGGGCTATTTGGTAGTGTCATTAATTTGGAAGATGCCTCGTCAGTTCACTCAGTGTGCGCAAGTTTTGATAACAAAAACGTATTAACTATTTTACTCTTGGGAGAGACCCAGGACAGCCACTTTTGCCCTTTAACAGCTGTATATCATGTAAGTTACCTACACTACCCAAACCAATTATCGCATATTTTGTAAACCCTGTACAGGGTTATCTAATTAGGCGATGTTTTTACTTTCTCTGTACTTTTATAAAAAAAGAATTGAAATAGCCATCTTATGTAATTTTCTCCCGTGAATTCGGATATGCTCAGCAAAAAACAATTGAACATCAAATAAAAGTGCAAGGGGTCACTTTGATATATTTTTTTTAAATTGAACACCCTGTATATTACTACATTTTTGGACTCTCTAGAAAAATTTAAACACATTTTGTGTATAATATCCTATATCTATCTTTAGCTGTTTACCAAATATTGACAGTTGAAAGTCGGGTATTTTGACAGGCTCTAAAATCTAAACCGCACAAGATCAAAGAAAACGGTTTGCACATTCCTATCTTAAGTTTTCATAAACTATCGGATGGCAGTATCTTCGAATTTAACCTGCGGATAAAATTAACCGGAACTTTTAAACCTCCGGTTAAATTCAAAGTTACTATCATTCGATAGCTTATGAAAACCCAAGATAGGAATGTGCAAACCGTTTTCTTTGATCTCGTGCGGTTTAGATTTTAGAGCCTGTCAAAGTCTCAAAATGCCCGACTTTCAACTGTCAATATTTGGTAAACAGCTAAAGATAGGTATAGGATATTATACACAAAATGTGTTTAGATTTTTCTAGAGAGTTCAAAAAATGCAGTAATATACAGGGTGTTACATTTAAAAAAATACCAAAGTGACCCCTAGCACTTTTATTTGATTTTCAATTGTTTTTTGCTGAACATATCCGAGTTCGCGGGAGAAAATTACATAAGATGAGTATTTCAGTTTTTTTTATAAAAGTACAGGGAAAGTAAAAAAATAGCCTTGTCTAGTCCTCGTTGGATAACCCTGTACAAAATACTTTATTCATAAAATTGGTAAACTAAGATATTTAGTAGCAAAAACATTAAATCTTTTTTATGCAAATTCCAGCACTTATTACTTATTCTGATGGTCTTCTGTACAACTGCAAAATGCTATATTTTTTAGTTATTCGATTAGTTGACTATAGAATTTCGCACGAAATTATTAATTTGATGAAATCTGAGATATGAACGACAACAGACGCCTTACTATACATTTGGCAAATGCTGAGGCACAAACGGCTGTTATTCAATCAAGTCCGCATTGCGCAGATTTTAAATGTTACCCAATCGTCAGTAAGTAGTGTTAAGACGGTATAGGGAGACTGAGGCATTCTCAAGACGTCCTGGTCAAGGCCGTCCTAGGACCACAACTGCAGCACAGGATCGATTTTTGGGTTGCAAACTTTAAGAAACCGTACAACTTCAGCTAGGAATTTACAAAATGCGCTAAGAAGAACTTACCAGGTTAGGATCAGTGATCAAATGGTTAGAAACAGATTGAGAGAATAATGAATTAAGGCCAAGACGAGCAGCAACGGGACCACGACTCACCAGGCAACATCGCGTACACAGATTAGCTTTCGCCAGAGAACACCTGAACTGGAGAGCACGTGATTGGGACACGGTCTTGTTCACCGACGAGTCCAGATATACACTCTCAACAAATGATCTGTGTGTAAGAGTGTATAGAAGATCAGGAACCCGATTTGTACAAGGCCACATTCGTCAGTTGGATGCATACAGTGGAGGAGGCATTATGGTTTGGGGAGGAATAAACTTTCGTGGACGCACCGACCTCCATATTGTACAACACGGTAGTTTGAATAGTGAAAGGTACATTACTGAGATCCTTCAAGAGTACCTATGTGATTCCTTTTGCCCTATTTGTAGGCGATAATTTCATATTAATGCATGATAATGCCCGTCCACACACAGCACGCATTATGACGGGGTTTTTGAGGGACACCAATATTGATGTCATGGATTGGCCAGCAAGGTCACCCGACCTAACTCCAATTGAACACATGTGGGCTGCACTCGGGAGAGCCGTTAGAATGAAGATTAAATCCACCGGAAACTTTGAACAATTGTCTGAAGCTCTTATAGAGGAATGGAAAAGAATTTCCGAACAGTATGTTCAAAATTTAATTTTAAGTATGGGGAGGCACTGCGGGGCAGTTGTAACGGCTAGAGAAGGTAATACTACATATTAATTTATGTTTTGTATTGCAAAATTGGTTATGCCGGACAGTTATATTAATTTTGTTCTTTGGTTTTAATGCAAATAAAACAGAAAAAAAAAATAAGTTGCCTTATTTCTCAATTTTGCGTAAATTTTGCAAAACTTCGTAAAATTCCTTCAAACATGTCCTTACTCTGTAAAAAATATTTATATCAAAGTTATTTTTATTTGCTGATTAAATATGACTATTTAAGAAAATGTGCTATAATTGTTTTGAGTAGTGTACTTAACCTCTCATAATATACCAATATCATAAAAGTAGATATTTTCATGTACAGGGTGTCCCAACTTCGAGCCTCATCATTGCAATCTCGGAAACTAAAAGAGATACGAGGTCGGTTAAATAGAGGCAAGGTTACGCAATTTGATGCTGATCAAAATGCCACCTTACAAGTTTAAAAATCCCGAATACTTCCGAAGATTTTTGGAAAAAAACAAATATTCATTCGCCATTTTATTTTAATTTTTTTATAATTCTATTTGAATAGATATAACAAAATAAATTTTACATTTTCATTGCTACTTTTTCTGTTCTTCAAGATGGCGTTATCAGATTTTTAAGCCGACGTTTCGTCTTTGAGCTGCCATCATCAACTTTGTTTTTTTAAATACGGCCCTGGATTATTTATTACGGATTTTAAGAGCTTCTAAGGTCCCAAAACTAATGATGTATCGAACTTATTCGAAAAATTCATATTAGGGACATTTTCCATAGGAACTCATGTGTTAGAGAGAGACACAAAATTGATTTTTAATAGAAATAAAAACAAAACCCTTTTTTACGCATTAACGCTTTGCATAAAGAAAGCTTAAAAACTAACATAAGAGTTGGTTAATAAATAATATAATTATTAAAGTGTCAACCCTCACCCTTAGATCTGGAACAAACAATAAATCACATTCTCATTGTTGTATTGCATACTCTTTTCGAAAAAATCATTTTAATGATTTCCGGGTAAGATCTTACCAAAAATCAGTTTTCTGTCTTTCTCTAACACATGAGTTCTTATGAACAATGCCATTAATATGAATTTTTCGAATAAGTGCGATACATCATTGATTCTGGGACCTTAGAAGCTCTTAAAGTCCGTAATAAAAAATCCAGGGCCGTATTTAAAAAAAACAAAGTTGATGATGGCAGCTCAAAGACGAAACGTCGGTTTGAAAATCTGATAACACCATCTTGTAGAAAAGAAGATGTAACAATGAGAATGAGAAAGTTATTTTGTTATATCTATTCAAATAAAGTTATAAAAAAATCACGAATATTCGGTTTTTTCCAAAAATCTTCGGAAGTGTTCGGAATTTTTAAACTTGTAAGGTAGCATTTTGATCAGTATCAAATCGCGCAACTTTGCCTCCATTTAACCGACCTCGTATCTCTTCTAGTTCCCGTGATCCCAATGATGAGGCTCGAATTTGGGACACCCTGTACATATTAAATTTATAATAGTAGTCTCTGATGATCTGAATATTTGTAATTACCATGCAAAATGTGGGTTCAAAGGGATTTCAGACGTATTCTAAGCTGAAAAAAGTCTGGCAGTATCTCGTGTATATGCTCTTTACAAGCTCCGCAAATATAGTAGGGATACGCGTATATGTAATGTATGCCGCAGGTATTGATTGTATCATTATTATAATTTTTAGTACATACTTAGTGAAACATTGTCACCGTGGCTTTCATTAAAAACAATTTGGAAAAAATTGATGGTGTGCAAGCATTTAGGATATTAGCCAAGGGTCTAAAGTTCAGATGGCGAAAAGGTAGAATTTCTAATCGCAGATATTTAATGAAGCTGCGGTATGTATCAGAGAAGACTTCTATTTTCGAGAGAATATAATCTCAATCACAATGCACCTTTTGCATTCAAGCAAGTTTTTTTGGATGAAACTTGGATATTTAGAAACAGCAGACAGGACAATTCTCACAATACTGTAAAGAAAAAAACTTCAGTGGGAGTAAGGTACATTGTGTTGCATGCAGGAAATAGAAATGGTTTTGTGGGCAAGCTCGATTTTTAAATCCGTAGTAAATCGAGCGATTATGACTTGCGAGAACTTTGAACGATGGTTTAAGCACCAGTTCCCTCCAAACTTAGAAGAACTATGGCGTATCATTATTTATAGTGAATGGCCATTCAAGATTTTTAGAAAAAAATCCAAATCGAAGTTGGTCCAAGTGCTTGAAAGAAGAATGGAAACTACCCATCTCTCACAATGATGTATCAAATTTGGAATGTGGTAAAAAATGTCTTACCGTCAAAGTAATTTAAATGCATGTATTTAAATAATTAATAATGTTCTTGCTAATCTGGTTATTGGTTATCAAGTTAGATAGCATAACGTATTACTATTTAACATAATTATTCTTCCTATTGGTAATACTGTTTCTTTTATTAATTTAGATTACACCAACTAGCTTTGGAATGGAAAATGAGACATGGGAAAGCGATAAATTGATGCATCAATACTAGTATTAGCAAATAATCTTAACGATTCGAAGTCTGATCACGAATGTATTGATGATGACAACGACGCGGTTGTCTAGCCTTATTCTAAAGGGTTTTAGTTCCTTGTTTATTAGTAAAATATTGAATATTTTGTTGTTCCAAGTAGTATAGAGTTTTGAAATTTGAATCTTGTAATTTTTTATTGTCTTTTATACCAAATTTGAGTGTTATTATTCTCAGTGGTCTAGTGAATGCTATCATTAATTAAAACAGCTGACTAGTGTTTAAATCTCTAAGAAAGTATAATTTCACACATTTGTATCTAAATATGACCAAAATCATTACCTATAGTGGGTATGCATAAATCGAAATTAATCTTTAGTACATTCTATTAAAAAATTTCAAATAAAAGATTACGTCGGGAAACTGATAAATATTTTTTTTTCTTCAAACATCAGAAAACATAACTTTCATATTTGTTGAAAAAACTCAACGGCAGAACACTTTTACTGCCGCTGGTTAATCTCATCAAATAAGGTGTTTTTCTTATAATCATTGGGCGAATCTGTCATCTTATGTGACATCTCTGTGCATCTGACTATGTCAACAATATTTTTAATAAATCAAGTTTCCTCTTGCTAGCTTTCATTTTTAGTGCCGCTTAAGAGCTTGGGAAATATAAAGGACTAAGTATTTTTAGGTTTAACTTAATATTTATGTTTGAAGACAAGATAGCATGTGTTATTGGGAGTGAAAAGTGACCACAAACAGTATTACTTTTACTCCTCATTAATACAATAGACTATTAATATAAAGTGTGTCCTTACAGAATAATTTCTTTGACAATTCCCTTGTGAACAAGTTCAGGGCCAGCTTCGAAGCTCCATAAGCTACCAAAGGCGATCTAAATTCGTTTTGACACGTTGTGACTGCTTTAAGATCATAAATATTAACTCTTCTATGTGCTTCAGATGAAACGTTGATAATACGGGCATGGACTTGATTTTTAAAGTAAGGTACAAAACAATGAGTTAGCACAAATGGTCCTAAAAGAGAGATTATCTAGTTTACCAAATTAATTTTAAAATCATACTTACATCACGACAACATAGAAACGTGCTATAATATAGTGCATACCTATCCCATACATAATATACAGGATTAAATCTTCAATTATATAGAACAACATAAATGTTATATAATATATGAAAAATCACTGTATTGAAAACTCACAGTTCTCACAAAAATGTTTAATTCCAAATTCAAAGGCAGAATTAAAGTAATATTCTTAATTCCTCGTTTGGACGTCAGAAGACGCGGAATTACGAATTACTCCTAAAGGCTCTGGCACACAGAACGCGGTCTGTCGCGGCGGGCAGCTTTCGCGCGATCTTCGCAGCGGTAAAGAGATCTATAATACCACACAGGCTGCGATACTTTCTTACTTTTTGTTTGGTCGTGCCTGTGTTCGCAATGTCTAGCCAAAGCTAGACATTGCGAATTTGCTCCTCATCAAAATGAGGAGCAAATTCTTCTTCTCTTTGCACTACAAAAAAAAAAAGAAAAAGAAAAGACGCTATTGGGTGTATCCCATCAATAAAAAGAGAGAACAATTTGGTGAATACCACCGTCTCTGTATTGAAGTGTATCGCCAGGGGCGTTCTTAGGAGTGTGCACGTTGTGCGGGCACAAAGGCGGCGAAGGTTAGGGGCGGCTGCAGGCCGCCCGTAGAAGAAGTAAAATACATTTACAATTTTTTACCTTTTCAGTTAACTCATTCTTATTTGTAAAATAGTAAAAGCGTAATAACCTGTGACTAGAGAAGTGTTAAGTAGATGTTTTTATGTATTTTCTACGATTGAGTGATTATTTTCATAGTCGAAAGATAAAAAGTAAGTATTTTTTAATACATTTAATTATCAGATATTATAATACACTTTAAAAAATGTGTCTCTTAGAAATTTTAAGTCTGAGGTTTAATACACATTTCGAAATGAAAATAGTAGGATTAGGAGGTATCGTATAGGAGACGTACGGGTTTTCATTAATTTATATTTTGACGCCCACCTACAGAGTGTAATAAACGGCAAAAACGTTTTATA
>MU187226.1:13224-25502 GCA_016904865.1 Pissodes strobi | reverse complement strand
AAGTTTATTCATGCTAATACACACTAGTGCTTACATACGTCAGAGTACTTAAATACCTTATCCTTTGCTCAAGCAGTGGCAATTTAAGCCATGCATCCAGAGCAACGATTCATTGTAAGACATTAAGAATTTACAATATTGAAATAGCAATACATCCAAATAGTAATTAGCAATATTAAATAATATTAAAATATCACTCACTTAACTATATTTCACATTTTACAACACAAAGTCTGAGAAATCATTTATGAAGAATTCATCCAAGGAGTAGAAACACTTTTTTATAAGATATTTCTTGACAGCTGATTTAAAAACTTTAGTAGGTAATATTTTCATGTGAGGTGGCAGCAAGTTGGTTTGCATATTTGATGTTTTACCATTTTACTTACTTCGATACAAAAATACTTTATAATCCGCGGCATCGTGGGGCCCTTCCGAACCTTGGGCCGCAGGGCGGCGCACCGAACTGCCCGGTGATATGTCCGCCACTGTTAATTAGTATATCTGTGTGAGACGTTAAGATTAATATAACCTGATAAAGTGGTTATAGCCAAATGAATAAAAAATATTTTGGAAATGAGTGTAATTAAACGGTATTCAAAGTTGTCTGGATGCTCTCCACCACTACATTTTCGGATATTCGCTTGCTGTCGGTGATTAGCGCATTATCGGTATCAAACGCGCCAATGTGAAAATGTCCACATTTTCTGGTGATTAGTGGCAGTTTCTGGTGGATTTTATGGCAGAAAGTAAAATTTTACTTTTAGTATATATGTATACTTTTTGTGGTAAAGTAAGTAGATTTATTGCCAGAAATCTCATTTAAAACGACTTGAAGACGGGAAAATGGGCCATGATAGAAGAATTTGGAATTTTTTTAAGCCAAAAGCAGGGTTTGCTGCCGATTTTATAGGAATTTTCCAGGTAAAATTTTACTTTAAACATCTTGCATTGTTTAAATTTTCACTTCTGTCACGTGGGCTTAAGCTCACAGCGTTTTTTTTTGTATTTTTAAAACTAGTAATACATTTGAGAGCTCCCATATTTCAACAATATGACACATATAAAACGTAATCGTTAAAGTTCAAGCCTTTGCCACTGGCGCGCACGATCGTTCACAGCTTCCCTACTCACAAGCAGAAATGTCTACGTGGACTTTTATGGATTTCATTGGGAAGCTTTGCGCATGCTCAGTTTTTGACAAATATTTAGCAGGCTTTCAATTTTCGATAAAATGCTTTCAGCAAGCCTGGTGGTGCAGTGGTTAGACGCTGTGCTTGTGATACAACGGCCCGGTTGCGATTGTACTAAATATACTTCACGCCAGCGCAAGACACGCCCACCGTAATACAATAGCTTCAAAAATCTCCGATATACTCGGTGTTAGCACATCGCACTAAATATACTGCGGTCCAGCAGAGCCGCCGTAATATAAGCAAGATCTACAGAAATATACAAAAAAACGTGCAAGGGCCGAGAGTCGAAACCATAGCCTTGCATTCTCAACAAGAGTTTTACTACTTGAGCCAAACTTCTACACTTCCACGCTTTCCACAAAGACTCATACAGATAGATGCCTGCGAGACCGCCTTGTGCTAGAGCACAGTATATTTAGTGTGATGTGCTATCGCCGAGTACATCGGGTCTCGTGCTAGCGTGAAGCATATTTAGTGAAATCGGTCCGGATCGATTCCCGTCAGTGGCGGGAGATTCAGTTTTATATATATTTTTTTAAGGTTATGTTTGTTTCTTTTCTTAAATTTGGGTTGGTTTTGGTTACTTTCGTTTGGTTGTGCCGCGGAGTCATACGTGAAGTGAAATAATAGTCACCGTTTCATAGAAATCATATGATAAACATGCGCGTAGCTTCGCAATGAAATCCATAAAAAGTCCACGTACTCTTGTCTCAAAAGCTGCACATAGCGAATATCTGTATCCATATTGTGCAGATAACTGAATATAACATTATTATTATTAACAATAATGTTATCGACTCTTTTGGCTTTGTTGACGTTGATAAATACAAAAATGTATGCAGGGAAAAATATTTTGTTTTATTTGGTGTTTTCTGAATATTTGAATTTGTTTGTTGTTTGTATTTATCGTTCCCCTACTGTGATGTTTTTCTTTCAAAATTGCAAACTCTTTTATGTGAGTTGCCTCCTCAGGCATTCTTAATTTTGACAGGCGGCTTTAACATTAACTATGATTGTAAAAATATGCAAAGTGTTCAATTAATTGATTATTTATTAAACTCATTTGGTTTGGAAATGCATGTTAAATCTTGTACACGTATAACTAAATGCTCAGCCTCTATATTAGATTATGTATGTTCTAATATTGTCACTAGTCCCGTTGAATGGAATGTAGAAAATGCAGGTTTTATCAGATCACGAGGCTGTTTATTTGTAAATTTTAGTTTGATAACCACAAACCTGTAGCGAGCGACGTGGTAGATTGTTTACTAGGCAAAATTTTTTAAGATTATCACAAGTTTGTTCTGGGTTTGATTGAAGCACGATTTTGCTGAACGCAGATGCTCTGCATTCATTTCATTATGAAATTATTAAAATTTTTAACAATTCATTTCCTTTGGTGAAGGTAAAATCGAAAAATAAAAAGCCCTGGATCACAAAAGGTTTATGAATTGTTTCAAGAAACTTTACGTGTCTCCATTTTTTAAGAAAGTTTGCGCTTGCTAATACATTTTTTATGACCTATTTTAATAGATACAGGAACATCTACAGAAGGACGATTAAACTGGGAAAGAAGAGTTATTAGAATGAGAGGGTAGCATCCGCATGCAATAAACAGAAGGAAGCATGGAGCATTGTTAACGATCTACGCAGAAAAAATCAAGAATTATATGTGTTTCCAATTTAAAGGCAGATACTATTAATCCTTACTTTACGATTGCTCAGAAACTCTCTGTTAACATTAAACAACAATATGCTGAACCCTTGTCATTCTTAAGTCGTATTTCGGTCCCTGAAACATTTTACTTGTCAGAGACCGTAATACGACTTAAGAAAGACAAGGATTCAGCATCTTGTAATTTAATGTTAACAGAGAGTTTCTGAGCAATATTCTCACCTATAGATTCTGATGAAGTTGAATCGACTTTTGTAGATATTAAAAATAAAAACTCTTCTGGATGGGATGATCTCAGTTAATAGCTATTTGTGTATTTAGAGCGCAAAGTAACGAATTGCCGCTTGAGGAAGAATGTTACTACGCGACGCGTAACGGACCGCAGTAATCTTTCGAAAACGGCAATCTTTTTCTACAGTCTCATTTTTTAAAATTAAATGCACATTTTTCTCTATACTTATTCTGAAATTTGCAAATGACAATTTAGCAGAACCTAAAAATATGGCAAGTTGCCAGTTGGTAACAGTTTAGAAACATTATTGGCGTCAACGAAATTCACAAGTGTAAAACGGTGCCTTCAAATGTTGTCTTCATCATATAAACTGTACAATAACATTGATCCAAGTTCTTTGACATGAACTTGGATAAGTGTAAAACTAGCTTTACAGTTTTGACATATTATTCCGGCATAACTAGAATAGTGCCAGCAACAACTGTAATAAACCCACAACTGTCATTTATTTATTTTAGAATGCCTTGACTATTCAAGCATACTCGCCGGAAAAAGTGAGAATTATCTTTTCCATGTTCGCGCAAGAGCGCAAAGTAAGGATCCGCGGCGTTCGAAGATTTTGCGGTTTCACTTCAATCTAGTAATTAGTTATTTTGCGCGCGGCAGTAGAAAACTACCTCTTTTTCTACTAACTTTCTAGAAAACGTCATTTTCGACCCCGAAACGAGGGAGGAATATGGTTCTTTTCCTGCCTCTAAGTTTTTTAAGACTTTTACATAAGCAAGATTTTTTGTAACATGTTTATTTGATTTTGTAGGAAGAAGATTTATGTAAATCTTTACATATAAGCGTATATTTCCATTTTCGATTTTACAGAGCGCCAAAGCTGAATAAAGTCGATTTTATTATCTCAAAAACAATTGAATTTAATCATATGAAAAAGTGACGGAGGGCCATGCGAAAAGTGAAATAAATGAAGAGTGAAGGCTGTGTGCATGTACGAAATGTACTAAATGAAAAAAGTTTTGTATTCCATGCAAAAATTTTAATCACATAATTGAAACATTTAACAAATTAAAGCCGGACGTGGGTTCCCACGTCTGGCTTTAATTTGTTAAATGTTTCAATGATGTGAACCTTTCTTATAATGTAGAGTGTTTTTTAAATTTTGATGTGACCGTTGTCGTTTCGATGTAGTTTGTGCCTCTTGTGGATGTGTTCTTTTGTTCCAACTGACAAGTAACACTGATGATGGCTAAGGCCGAAAGCGCTCTGTTACGCTGATTAGACGTCCTTTTGGATTAAAATTTTTGCATGGAATACAAAAGTTTTTTCATTTAGTACAAAAGTGAAATATTTTGCTTTCCTGTATTTTAACACATTGGAGTGTTGCAGCGCAGTATGAATTCCTAATACGCGTTCATAAATCCCTACGTGATTTCTGTGCTAGCGCACGGTAGGATTTTTAAACTATCTTGGCAAAAATGGTTCATTTAATTCCTCCTATATTTCAACACATTGGAGTGTTGCAGCGCGGTATAAATTCATAATACGCCTCTGGGATACTCTCAACTCAACTGTCAAGGAGGTGGTAACATCAGACTCTGACAGCTCCAACCATGGAGTACCTGTTTTAACAAAAGCATCCACATCCAAAGCATCAGCGGATGGAAATAAAGACGCTGATCAACTTTCCAAGGGGATACAAAGTATCGGACTCGAACGAAAAAGACTTTCTGGGGCTCAAAAGAAAAGACTCATGAAAGCAAAAAAGATAACTGCAGGGACGTGGACTGCAGAAAACCCCCTAAAAAGCAGAAGGTGGTGAATAAAGAGAAGAAGATGGAGGGTACTAAAAGACCTCGATCTGAATCTCAGACACCACCCAAGAATACCGACGCTAAAAAACTCAGGAGTGGTTCAACACCAATGACTGGCCCGTATAGCGAGGCGGTTAGCGGAATCCGGCGGGCGGTGATACACAGACGCCATCCAGATACAACATTGGATCAGGCTGAAGCTGACCTGATTTAAAACTCTAGTGGAGGCGTTATACACTGCTCCTTCAAGCAGTGACAGTCCTCCACAGTTCATCAGAACGTCGTATAGCGCAGGAATCCTATGGATGACCTGCGCGAACATACAAACAGCAGAATGGCTCGGGAGAAGCGTAGAAGCTCTTGGGCAACTGTGGGAGGGTGCAGAACTTAGGGTTGTAGACTCTAAGAATCTTCCAGTACGACCGAGGAATCTGGTTTTCATACCCGGGCCAGAATCAATAACAGCAGAAGTCGTCAGGACCCGCCTTAAGATGCAAAACCCAGGCCTAAGGACGGAAGAATGGCTGCTTTTGAGTCGGAAAATAGAGAAGGAAGGTCAAATCCTGGCCTTCCATATTGACGAAAAGTCTTTCAAGGCTCTGGAGGGGGCCCAATTTAAAGGATTCTACAAACTGGGACGTGTTACCTTCAAGGTTATTGGTAAAAAGAGCAGCAATGATCAGGGTAATTCAGATAAACCTCCCGCACTGTAAGGCGGCCTCGGCAGTCCTTACAGTTGCTATGAGAGACGCAGACATCGCCCTGATACAGGAACCGTGGATTAGACACGGGAAAATCACAAATCTGAGTGGAATCGATGGGGCACTGATTTACAGTAAATCCACCGACACGCCTCGAACCTGTATTCTAATTAAAAAAAAATATTAATATACTGCCGTTAACTCTCTTTTGTTCTAGGGACCTGACGGCAGCCAAAATCGGGATCATTGAGGGTAACGGGCCGAAGGATATTATAATCGGATCGGCCTACCTGTCCTACGATGATCCTGAATCAACACCAACCAGGAGCGTGGAAGAGCTGGTGAGACTCTGTAGGCGAAATGGGACTCAGGTGATCATCGGCAGTGATACTAACGCACACCACAAAACCTGGGGAAGTAACCACACCAACAATAGAGGTGAGTCATTACTACAATATATTATGGCAAATAACTTAGACATAATTAATGTAGGGAGTAAATCTACCTTTGTTAACACAGTTGGGAAGGAGGTCATAGATGTAACACTAGCCTAGTAAACTATTTGAGTAATTATGTCACAAACTGGCATGTATCTGATGAGGCAAGTTGCTCGGATCACAGATACATCAGATTCAATATAAGAGCGGAAAAAACCGCTACTACTTCTCGAAATCCGCGGAAGACGGACTGGGAAGCTTATGTGGCAGACCTAGAGCAGACTTCCGCTAATCAGGAAGACGATAAGGAACACGGAAGACTTAGAAATGGTTGTGGAACAATTCAACGACGCATTATCACTGCCTTCCAAGACAACTGTCCTCTTACAACAAGGAAATCCACCAGGAATGTGCCCTGGTGGAGTGAGGAACTTGCGAAGCTAAGAGGGCAGGTCAGAAAACTTTATCAAAGCTAAAAGAAATGGTCAGTGAGAGGTATATAGAACTACACTGACCAGGTTTAACAAAGGGCTGAGGGGAGCCAAGAGAATGTAGTGGAGGAAGTACTGTGAGGAGATAGAGTATTCAAGAATGTGCTAGACTCCAAAGAATTATCTCAAGAGGCCCCCAAACCCCAATAAACTCGCTAAAGAATGATCTTGGCGAATATACCAATACGAGAGAGTAAACGGCCAAGGAACTCCTAAGGGTTCACTTTCCCGGCTCACAGATAGTAGTTCATGCTCAAGGGGGGTGGACTGAGCCAGAACCTCGAAGGGCGTCCAGGGAAGACTGGCAGACCTCGAAGGAAGTGATTAACTATCAGAAAATCAAATGGGCAATAAACACATTCGAATCATACAAATCCCCGGGAATGGGCGGGATTTACCCTATAATGTTACAGAAAGGAACTGAACTAATGTACAGAATACTCTGCAGCATTCTAAGAGCAGCCTAGCTTTTGGATATATACCAAAAGCCTGGAGACACATTAGGTTAACGTTTATACCGAAACCTGGGAAAACCGGACAGGATACGGCAAAGTCCCTAAGACCCATAAGTCGTATGTCCTTTGAACTTAAAGACACTTGAAAAACTTGCGGATCGGCATATTAGGGACGGTGTATTGGTAAACAGCCCACTGCACCCCGAACAGTATGCCTACCAGACAGGTAAGTCAACAGAAACAGCACTCCACCAGCTGGTCAAGAGGGTGGAGGATACATTGGAAAACAGGGAGGTGATGCTGGCCGCCTTTCTGGATGTGGAGGGGGCATTTGACAACAGCTCCTTCGACTCAATAACCAGATCCCTCGGGCAAAGAGGAGTTGAGGCCACTTGTGGGTGGATTAACTCCATGCTGAGGGGAAGGTTGGTAGAAGCAACCGTCGCTGGGAGCGCGCTGGTGGCTCGGGTGCATCGAGGGTGTCCGCAGGGCGGGGTGCTGTCTCCGCTCCTGTGGAACCTGGTGGTGGACGGCCTACTCAGGGCGCTCCCGAATGGGGGACACTGTGTACTCTGATATGCTGATGACATAGTCGTCATCACCCAAGGCAAATTTAACGCAACGGTTAGAGAGCAGATGCAAAGTGCTCTGAACCGGGCTACAAGATGGGTAGATCAGGAGGGTTTATATACCAGTCCCAACAAATCTAACATCGTAGCTTTTACTCGAAGGCACAAGGTGGGGATCTAGGACCACTTAGCCTAAGAGGACAAAACATACAGATCTCGAACGAGGTAAAGTATCTAGGGGCAACATTGGACTCGAGACTTACCTGGAACCGACATCTAGAAAATATTACCAAAAAAAGCGGTGGCATCACTCATGATTACCAGACGCTTACACGGGAAACAATGGGGATTAAGACCAGACAAGTTGTCTGTACCTGGGTACATCTTTTATTTGCCGATGGTCATTGAAAATTCATGGATAATTTTTTTTTGAGGGGAATTTGTTTTATAATGAATATATTCATGGCTTTTATTAAAGTAAGGGGGCTACGTCTAATGCGCACTGGGTTATTTCCGGGCTCTTTCCGGAGGGCCACCACCTTTTTCCCAAGGGCCACCATCTTTTTCCGGAGGGTGCAACCTCTTTCCCGGAGGGTCGCCATGCTTACCCGCAGGCCACTACCTTTACCTGCAGCTAGAATCACCCTGTTCTAGTGGGTTGGAAGCAGGCTTTCTTTACCAGGAGCACTTATCATCCAATCTCGACACCAAGCTATTGAGACCTCGGCTAGATCTTCCCTCGGGGCCATCGAGAGGCAGTACCTGAGGTATTTATAAGTGCCCAGCGCCTCCACCAGAGTCCGACGACCGGATTTGGGGTATTGCACAGAAGCTTTATGTTTCATTGAGTCGTTTGTTTTTCCGTTTAATATAATCGTTTTTAGTTATCCTTCTGTTAATATAAATCAAACTTTTACCGCCAAGCTTTGAGATAGTTCATTAAATATATTTTCTTTTATTCACGATTTATCGGACCAGTTAATCTGTTTGCTCTGAATTTTCTCTCTTTTTTAATATACGTCAAGCGTTGGCTCAATAATTTTATTATTTTCATTCATTTATCAAGTAATATAACCGCTCTGAAGTTTCTCTCTTTATAATATGAATCAAGCATCGACAGCCACGCTTTCAATAGTTTTATTCTAGTTTTGTTCCTTTATTAACTTATCAAGTCATTTGATTTCTTATTGTGGCAGCTCATTGCTACATATTATAATAGCTACATTTAAAATCGGTGCAGCTATTAGCGCACGCATACCTAGTGGTAATTAGCTTAGTTAACGTCAAGGTGATCACTTCGATAAGTAGCATTTAGTGCATTTAGTGGTAAGGCATACCGAACCTAGTATTAGCAACCGAATTGGTCTCCGTATAATCTCCATATTGTACTCTATTTATCAAATTCGTTAATAGTCATCAGACCTTCCTTGGTCTTTGGAAATCGCAGATTTTACTGTAACTTATTGCGGTGTTAAAAAAAACTTAGTAGCCAATATATTGTTCCTTACATTTTTAAATTGTGTTTTCTTGATAAGTTAAGTTAATTGATTATAATCCCGCCTATATTCTCGTTTTCTTGTGGGTTTGAAATTAAGTACCGGTTGATTTTATGAGCTGACCTAGCCACCTTGCAGAACACCAGCAGAGCTTTTTCCCTTTAGTGGCGCTCAAACGACGGTGACGAAGGCTTACCATCAAATTACTGACCAATATTCTTATTGCCTACTTTAACTAAGATTGCAGAAAGACTAATAAAAAAGGATGGTGAGCTTTCTTGGAAAACATAAATTGCTTTCTCTATTCCAGTTTGGTTTTCAGCAGTCAAAAAACATTGATGATGCCATATTTCATGTCCTGGATGAGCTGTATTTTAAGTTAAGCGACGGAGAAGGGGCCGCGGTAGTTTTTTGTGACTTGACAACAGCTTTTGACTGTGTGTCATGAAATACTACTGCGGAAACTCGAAGTCTACGGCTTAGGGGTCTAAGTAAATGTACATATTGATATTTTTACGTAACTACCAAAATAAAGGCATTACTAAATAAATAAATAATAAACTTAAAATTGGTATACATGTGGAGAATGTTTGTAGCATATTATCATCCGGGTGCTATGCCATAAGAGCTATTAAGCACGAAGTAGATATGTCAGTAGCTAGAAATGCATATTTTGCACTAATTGAATCCCACTTAAGGTACGGAATTTGTTTCTAGGGAAGTTGTTCAGGCAGAGTATTCAACTGTTTGTACTTCAAAAACGTGCAATTAGATATATATGTGGTGCCAAGCCTCAAGACTCATGCAGGAACTTTATTTCTAGAACAGAAAATCATGACTCTTCCTTCTATCTTCTAGAGTTTGTATGCCTGATGCACATGAAATACTCTTCCAACATTCACACCCCTTCATTCGTCAATACTAGAAATTCTTTTACCATTAATCTCCCGATTCCAACGTCTGGATTAACTAAAAGTTCTCTTATTTACAACAGTAAGAAACTATTTAATCATCTTCCTCTTGCAATAAGAAAAATTAAAGAATATAGGGTTTTTAAGCGCAAGGTGAAGAGCTTGCCGGTTGCAAGGGTTTTTTACAGTTTGGATGAGTATTTCCTAGCCGCTTTGTCTTAGTTTGTTTCTTGTATTGATGTCTATACAATTATTGATTTTACTTTTTATGTGATTTTTAAATTCTGTTTTGATGGCATACGTGTATAAATATGTAGGTATATATAGTATAACCTCTCCTAGTTTTGTATATTGAATAATATGTTTTATTTTTTTTACATTTATGATTTATTTACCTGTTAGGTTTTTATTTCAGCTTTGTCAATGAGATTTTTATGTACTTCTGACAATAAAGCATATTTGAGTTTGAGAGGTTAACGGATATGATGCCTGTTTTACAATCAACTTTTTTCCTTGAAATTGACTGTCGTTCTTAGACACCAGGAAGGTAGCCAGCTATTCAAGCGGAAATTTACTGTCGTTCCTAAATACACCAGGAAGTAGCCTGCGATTCAAGCGCTTTATGAATATGAAAACAAACCCTGTAATATTGGCTCATCAATGTATTATGCGCAGCATGCGGGCCATTATCCCACACACCATTATTTTAAGGAATCCTTGACGGCCCGTGGATCGGTGGTCTCATCATAAGTCGGTAAGCCACTGGCTAGTAACACCATCGCAACTACTATCAAAGGTGTAAGAACAGAAGTAGGGCGCGCGCGGAAGTTGTATGTTCGAACCACGGCCATCGATCACCTTTAAACGTCGGCTGGTACGAGCTTCCAACGTGTTTACGTATACTAAATTTATTAAAATACCACAACTCATAAACAAAACAAATAAACGGTAAATACAAAACGTCAATAATACAACGCTATTCTAGGTTGCAAGTACAGAAATAAACTAAATTAAAGTAACCTTCTGCTTTCAAATGCATTTATACCCCTTGCAGCAATGTTCACTGATTAACTATACTATTGGGATGCCATTTCCGTTCCCCCCTTTTATTTTAATTTAGCATTTTGTTTGATATTTCAATACTTATTGCAATACTGTAACGTAAATAATGGGAAAATCCATTACCTCCTACAACTAGACCTGACGGCTTACGCGTGACGTCATCCAAAGTGGTCTTAACTTATTTACAGGTGTATATTGAAATTGCAATGCAATTGCAATTTCTTTTAAAATTTCACAGTTGAGTAGACATTTTAGATGTAAAAATCTCGAAAAAATATAACAAATCTTGTTTTTTCTAAATTTAACTTTTTTTATATGTAGTTTGAAACGTAATTGGCCTAATACAATATCTCCTACAAGCTGATATTACTTTAAGCACGGCTATTATGACTGATAATATGTATTACTAATTTTTTTTTTAATCAAAAATTAAATTGCAGGTTTAGTTACCTTTTTCTGCATACATAAATAATATTTAAGGGCTTCCGGTTAAAACAAGGCTGCGAGTCATGAACTCAGCCTTTAGACGTGCCTCATTCGATTTTTGTTAAAGGAAAACAAAATTTCAAAGCAAATACCTTTGAATATCCAGTTTATCAAAATAGAATCTATTTTGATACACTGAAACTAGGTACCACCAGCGAATATTAACTATGACAAGAAGGCCCACTTAATGGCAAGAGAGCGCTACAAAGGAATCGTCTTCGTTGCCTGGTAACGTTCGGCGAACTTCGCCGCACACAGGTTGAATTTAAATAAAAGCTGGCCATAAACTATATTTTCGTTTGCGTTATATCTAATCAAATTTATGACGAAATTATTTATAGCACTCTAATACTCTATTTGGCTTTGTAAAAACACAATTGATATCTTCTGAATTGTTTGCAGCGCCCTGTCAAACTTACGTTATGGTTTTTTTTTATTATTATCACCAAATAAATATTTTGATAAAGTTTGTATTCAACTGGCTGTTTCAAAAACCTGTTAACGTTTTTAATTAGTTATTATTGATAACAATACTCAAGGTATGTAATAACTAATATTGAAAAGATTTTGATTTTGTGTTAATGATTTCACCATATTTCCGAATACTAATATTCTGACAAAAGACATCAAGAAGAAAATGTTGCTCGAATTTGCCCCATCTTTTAATATTCAATTAAATTTTGGCGTTTTGGGTGATTTTAAAATTGGTTAAAGGTTTCGCACAATATTTTTACTGTATATTTCATT
>MU187226.1:0-13214 GCA_016904865.1 Pissodes strobi | reverse complement strand
CTGCTAACGTGCGAACACTCCGTTGAGGTTATGTGTTGTGTTATACCTAATTGTGCAACAACTGAAGCCAGATTATCTGAAAATGGCGCGTCGAAATGATCCCTTATTGGCCAAGTTTGTAACGTGAGCAGTTTTCCCTGCTGCTGTTTGTTTAAGCATTTACGTTTCTCTGTTTTTTTTTGCTTCATATGTTGTACTGAAAGTATTTTCAAATGTCATTTAAATTACCCTTAACGCAACGCATTATTAAATTGGAATTTTAAAAGCTATATCTGTTGTAAATTTATCGGTACGGGTGGGCAAGAAATTGGATAATCGATTAAACGCTTAATATTTTAGCAAATAACTGAATAATCGATTAATCGAAATAATCGATTATCGATATTTTCTGAAATATTAATCGATAAGTCGATTAATCGGTAATATCTTAAAAGTGAATCGAATAATGTATTATTGTCGCCCAACCCTAATCCCATAATATTGTAGTAAGTGAAACTGAAGCTGAAATTTAGGTAGAATCATTATTTCTGATGCAAGACTGATGTTATTATAAAAAGAGGTAATAAATAATTTGGCTGAATCAGCAGAAAAAAAATTTATAATTTAGTTTTAATTTGTAAATATGACTTTGATATTACCTTGGGATAGTATATAATCAAGTGTTTTTGAACAACAGCTGCACTGATGCTTCTATATTTTTTACTAGTTTCGTCCCTATTAGATTAATTTTTAAAAATAGCGATAACTCTGAAATACATGTATGGCAAAATTGCAGGCCCTCATCAACGCGTTTCTGTCGTCCGCTTAACATTCATTTTGCTCGTAAGACTCCTGAATTAACCGTTGCAAAATCAAAATTTGGATCATCGAATTAAAAATTTAAAACCCTTTTTTACCACGAAGGAGCCCTTAATTTTCAAAATCATTTTTTAGAACGATTTAAGAACATACAAATGATCTTTATACATGATTTTTATCGTCAGTGATAATTGATACTCCCTATATATAAATATAGATGATGAGCAAAAAATTCAACAATTATTTGTCTAAAACACGATATATTAAACGTGTAATACTTAATTACTTTTATATCTTATTTCTGGTAAACCTTATTATGGCCAGCTTTCCTAGAAATTCGACCAGTGTGCGCCGGGTCCAAAGGTCACATGCCAGTATCATGCTAGTTTTCGCGCGGGGAAGGAGACATACCGTTGACGTGCCGCCGCGTAGAGTGAATCTTCTTATCGTAGTTGTTATTCGCTGGTACCACCAATCTATTTAATAGATAGATGGTAAAATATCACTATAGGTATAAAAGTGTCATAATAGGTAATAGTAATGTTAAATTTGGTAGTGTTTTCTTCTCGGTTTTCTTCATCCAAAGAACCTTGCAATCTTCAAATATTTATGATAAAACATGAAAGCTTTATGCAGGTTTCAGATTTTACTTTTTTGTGTTAGATTGGGTATATTACTCTGTATATTATTGGGGTCTAATATTTACTTATTAAAAGTCTCCAGTTTCCTTTTTTTCTTTTTACCCAAAAGATTATGATTATGTCTAGAACAATAATTATTAAGAAGTGTATTTCAAATGCTGCTAAGAAAAATTTTTGAAAAATCAATTTTTAGGTGATTTTTACAATTTTCAAAAGGAGTCAAAAGACTGTTTTGATTTAGATAGTTTAACAACAGCTCACAAAGAAAAGACTTTTTATTGTAAATATCTAAAAATGTGTCTTCGAACTCATTAATCAGTTTTTTAAATATAATATAGGCTGTTGAAACTAAGTCCACTAGTTGTTCACGAGGATATAAAAGAGCCCCACGACTTAAGGAATTAATTAAATTGTAAGAATCTTCTACAACACAAGGTTCATTTAAAGTTGAATTTTCTTTGCAAAATTCATAACTTAATTTTTTTTAAACAATATGATAGCAGTGATTACTGGCATTTCAGATGCTCTGCTGTGTCTTGTGAATGTGACAAATTATTAACAAAACCTTTCAGAGCCTCTATAATAAAAGGATTAAATATTTTGAGATCTAACTTAACATTTCACCTTTCCATAGATGATGGAAAAAGAGCCTTTAAACTAAGGGAATACCCATGTTTTAATAGTTTGTCTCGTTCTAGTTCATGAAGTTTTTTTGACCACTGAAAACGAAGCACATTTTTTTTGGCCCGTCTCAAAATCGGGATAGAAAAATGCTTGCTCAGGTTTAGTTAGCCAGTTGTTAAAATACATTTTAGTAGATAACAGTGTCAAAAAGGTAAAATGATGTCTTATATCAATATGGGGACCTGTTACAAATAGATTACAGTTTTACGCAATTATTTATAGAAATGAGGGCATATAGCAAACATTGCATTACAGCCTTTATGAGGCATAATTACACTAAATATCACTTACCCCAAAATTAGCTAACAGGAACAAAATTTATAAACTTGCTGTACACAATGAACCGGCTGGCGAGCACAAAATAAATCCCACTATTATTACATGAAAGCATTGAGGTATTTACCTCAAGGCACGAAAGCAACAGGTCTTTATTTAAGTCCAAGCATTTTGGAAAGCTAAAAACATGAACTGTCGATCCTTTCGGGTAGTTTCCACCGCAGCCTGGTGCACAGCATCTGGACGGCATTGTCCACATAAATTTAAGTACGAATATTATAAAGAAATTAACCGAAAATGAATCGAAAATCGAAGAACAATATAAAGAATCCGGTCGAACATCGAAAGAACGCTACCAATTGATAGGCAGTGTTGCCAGATTTGTAAGAATCGTCTCGTCATCCTTGAGCTGCTAATGACAGCCCAAATACTAAATCGTTTGCGTTGGTGGTTGCGCAATGGTACAAAATTATACCCATGACTTTATATTGTTACGAATTTGCAGAATCGCCTCGTTCTGACCATCAGCATTTGGCTCGTCTGGGTCGGTAGAGTTAGTTTCATACATTATTTAGGATGTAAACTATTTAACGTTGGACTTTAATTTTTACAGTATTTATTGAATGACATTTGAAATTATGTTTTTAAATGGAACTAAATATTTATAGAAAATAATTACGTTATTGGTTAGCAACGTTTATTTTCTTAAAGGTTTTGACTCCGTTATGCTTCACTTTCCGGTTTTTATATATTTACTTTTCGGATTTTAAATATTTATTTATATTTAATATAACTATACTATAATATACCAGAGCAAACTTTTACATTAAGTGACGAATATATTGTTAATTGTAATCCAAGACAAATATGTTAAGTTTCTTAGAAAAATAATTTGTGGCAATCTACAGTGAGAAGTAGCACAAATTGTGATAAAGCGCGCAATCTGGCAGCACTGGATACAGAATAGATCGAAGAGGGCGAGATGGAAATTGACATTCCAGTCGCCCAGTGTGGCAATCAACGTTTAATACGGAAGTAGGCGCGATAAAATAATCAAAACTTTTATATACTGGGCTCCTCTAAATGCTTTTCTTATGGCAAAAAATATTGACCTCTTAGGATGACGTCACTGCTAATTTTAATATTAGCTAGTTGGCGTAGTTGTGGGAGGTAATGGAAAATCCCGTGGACGTTGCAATGAATAGGCATTTTATAGAAAATTATTTACCAGTAACAGTAACTCGATCTCCTGGTTGCACAGCATCTACCAAATCATTGTGGGCAAAAAGAACCACAGTGTGAGGTGTTTGTCCCGCAGGCATATCATCTGCAGAGAGAAAACATATAAAAAAATATGGTCTATAATAAGCTTTAATAAAATTGTGTATAAAACTAATATAGCTAGTATCTAAAGAGTGATGATATAATTTACACATTCTTGAAAGAAATTCAAAATAAAATATTTTCCTGTGTGTATTTACAAATTAGGTACGCTGTTAATATTATTAATTTAATTTATGCTATCGATTTTGAAATAAGTCTCTTTTTGTATTCCGTAAATGGCTTGTTCATTAACTTTTTCTTCAAGCCTTATTATTTCATGCAATTGAAAATACAATATTAATGAATTGGGAACCAAAGCCTATTTAGACACAATTACCTGGAGATTCTTGAAGTTTGATCATCTGTTTATCAGTGAACTGAGATCTGTTGTGTACTAATGTGAAGCAATGATTGGTGTTGCAACTTGAGCACAATGTAGGCTCTGTGATGCGACCTCGATCTATTTCGACTGACGTCGTAAACTGGCATACAATGCATTTGAAAAAAGCTTCCCGCATTTCAGGCATAATATTTGAAGTTCTGATTACCATTCCTGATATCGTGATTAACTGATCAATATCTAAAAAATAGTATGTTCAGTTTATAAATGTATTTTACTGTACCTAAACTATATGAAAAATAATCGCAAATATCCTAATGAAAAAATTCAATCGAGAGCTAAGACATGGCTTAGCACTAGATTCGACAAAGCACAAATAATGTTCTCAAAAACAAAATCATTCATATTACCTATTTATTTGTATTACAGCTAGCCTAACGCGAATCCAAATCTTAAACTACATGATATACTTACATATGCAAATTGGTAAGTACTCTAAATATGATTACAGATTTAAGTGTTGCGCAAACAAGTCATTTAATAGACCCTATTGTATGGACTGTTTCAGTGTATTTCACCCTAGCTGTTTAGAACGTGATTTTAAAAACCATGTAAAGGTTGAAAAGCACAAAATTTATTGCTCCAAGAACTGCTAAGAAATTGCAGGTACTGGAAGTACTATTCAAAATTTGCATTTCATGAAATTGAAAGTATAAGAGGGGAGAACTATGATTTAAATAAACAAGTTCAAGAACAAAAAAGCAAAATTGAAGACTTACAGGTCATAAAAGATGAGAATGAGATAATTGATAATCTTCGCGAGATTACCAAATTAAAATTATTAGATATTGAAGCCAGAGAAAATTTATCAAAAATTCGACGCAAAAGTACCAAGGAATTTGAAGATGAGGTATTTGAGTCTGAACGAAAATTGGTTCAAGCCCTAAATGCAAAGAGGGGAGAACTATCTTTGGCAAGAAGAGAAGTGATCTCGTCAATTAATACCTTCGAAACAGAAAATCAAGTTTATTGTATCGAAACAAATAGACTTAAGATGGAACTTTGTAATTCAACGAATTGTACAGACCAATAATAGTGATGAACTGACTGCTCCACTTATTGATAATAATAATAATAATAATAATAATAATAATAATAATAATAAACTCTTTATTTCAAATCACATTACAAATTTCACAATGAACATGAAATGAAATGACGTCAAGTGTCACAGAACACCTTTACAAATCCGTACAAAAATCCTTTAGACAATAGGGTTCTAGATTCACCAACACATTTTTAACAGACAGTTTAAATTTTTTAACCGACTCAATACCCTTTATCTGGATAGGGAGAGCATTATATAATTTTACACACATATAATGAGGAGCCTTTTCTGTGAGCGAGAGCCTATGAGTTGGATATTTAAAATTTAACGTTCTTGTGTTATAATACTGGCCTGTTTTAGCCTCAAAAAGGTATTTATTACAAAAGAAAAATATTAGACATTCATATATGTATAGTGCATAGGTAGTCATAATCCCCATCCTTTTAAATACTGATCTAAGAGCTCTGGAGATAGTCCATTTTTTAAATAATTCTAACTAATCTTTTCTGAATTACAAAAACATTTTGCAACATGCTGTCCCTTCCCCAGAAAATAATTCCATATTTCAGTACTGACTCGAAATTTGCAAAATACAATATTTTCCGAAAGTCTTCATTAATATATCTACTAACCACCCTAATACCATAGCAAATCGAGTTAAGTTTTTTAATTACTTGTGTTATGTGATAGGACCAATCCAGATGCTCATTAATATAAATTCCTAACAATTTTGCATTTTCACTCACATCCAGGTTGTGGCCGTTTAACTCAATTTGCAGTGGTCTGGGTATGTTAGACTGCTTTGTTTTAAACAACAAAATATTTGTTTTTTCTCTATTCAAAATCAATCTATTCATACAGAACCACTCTGTAACCTTATTAAAGAATTCCTCAGCTTTGTTTTCCAATTCTTGTAGTGTTTTACTACCAACAATTAAGTTTGTATCGTCTGCATATTTAACAATATTTTGACTACAGGAATTCAACAACAGGCACAAGTCGTTAATAAAGACAATGAACAGTATCGGCCCCAAAATACTACCCTGTGCTATTCCTATATTATTGTACAAAATTTCTGAGTACCCAGTTTTCCCATCTTTAGTGACTGTCACCATTTGCCTTCTGTTGTCAATATATGAGGAAAACCATTTTTTGGCATTACCTCTTATTCCATAGTTTTCTAATTTTTTAATAAGTAAGTCTCTATCTAGGCAATCATATGCTTTGGATAAATCCAATAACATACCAATTGCTATGTCCCCATTTTCAAAGTGCTGTAGGATATCTTTAATAAAAGCAAAAATCGCTGTTTGTGTTGATTTGCCCTTTAGGAAGCCATGCTGACAGTGACCAAATAAATTACATTGGTTAAAAAAGTTAATCAATCTTGTGCTCATTGCTGATTCAAAAAATTTTGAGAAACCTGGTAACAAGCTTATAGGTCTATAATTATTTAAAATTGCAGGCTCTCCTTTTTTTATAGCAGGGTTTAATAAGAGCTAATTTCAAATTTTCAGGAAATATTCCGAATTTAAATGAGTTATTTATGACATAGCACAAAATATGTTTAACCTTCCCAGCTGCAACTTTTATAATGCTCGTTGGAATTTCGTCTATTCCGCTACTATTTTTATTTTTTAACTTCTGTGCTATGTTACAAATTTCATCCTCGGTTACTGGACTCAGAAACATTGTACCTATGTTAATATTGGTCACAATAATAATAACAAAAATACTGTCAGGAGGGTTCTCATTCTTGAGAGACCAAACAATAAAAAATCTGGATAGACATACGGCGCATATTGGGATATAAACACTTCGAAATATTCTCAAACGCTAGCCTTAGTCAAGCAGATATGGAAACACTTTCTAAAGACTTTACGGACAAAGACTATGTAATAGTAGGTGGTAGTGCAAATGATTTGGCTACTGGTAAATACCCTAGTATGCGACAGTTATATTTTTAAGTTAATAGGTGTTGAGGTACAAATTTAATATTTTTGTCTTGTCCTGTGTTTAATGTTAATTTCTTTGGAAGAGTGTGTAAATTTAATAGTAAATTAGAAAACTTCCTGGATCGTGCAAGTATGTTTACTAAAAATAGATTGGAATTTATTAGCATTTGCAATGATAGCGGTAATAAGTTCAATAACTACAGAATGTCTCAATTTTTACATAAAAAACTTACCACAACGCTTGTCAAATTAAACAATTTAACGTATATAGAGACTACTAATTTGAACAATGCCATTAATATAATGTGTACCCAACCCGAAAGAGAGATACTGGAATTAAATTCTGAGCCGGAGATAATAATATTGGACGCTACAAATAAAAACAATGATAATTTTTCTCAAAGCCCATCAAATCAAATGCTACTATTGTTGATACATCAAATTTTGTAGTGGACGAAAAACTACAAGAAAAAACATAAATCAACTACATTTGTATTACCAAAATTGCAGAGGCATTAAAACGAAACTTGCAGAATTAAAATATAATTTATTCAATAGTGACTCAGATGTTGTTAGATTTACTGAAACCTGGCTGAATAGTTCTGTTTGTAACTCTGAGTTTTGCAGCAATATGACAATTTTTAGGAAAGATAGAAGTATTGGACTAACAGGCAAAAACAAGGCGGTGGAGTTCTATTGGCTGTAAAACGTAGCATTGTAGTACAACAATGTGACATTTTTGATGTTGATCTCAAAGCTCTGTGTATAAAAGTTAATCTAGTCAAAAAAAAGGCAATTTGTGTAATTGTGATTTATTTCACACCTGGCAGTAATTCAGATGTGTATAGGAGATTTTATGACTTAAACAAAACTCTTGGATTTTGGCTGTGTAATATTAGGTGATTTTAATCTACGTGAATATGTGTTAGATGTTTGCACGGAGTGTGTTTTCGAGTTTAAAGACTTCATGAGTTTTACTAATTTTACCCAGATTAACAATATAAGGAATGTACATAATCTTTTATTAGATTTAGTTATCGTTAGTCCCTGCTTAGAGAGTTGTAAGGTGTATATTGGTGATGACCCTATATTACCCATTGATCAGCACCATCCTCCCCTAGGAATAAGTTGTAATTGTGAGTATGAGTATGAAGAGTGTGAACAAAAAGAAAATACTAAATTTAATTAAAAAAAGCTAATATGAATCTTATGTATAATATATTTTGTGTTCAAGATTGGCAAACAGTGTGTGAGTGTATGGATGTTGCGGTTGAATGTTATGACATTTTAAATAAAATATTTGTACAATGTGTTCCCCTATCAACACAGGTTGGACGAATTTTTCCTGTTTGGTTTAATGGATGTAGCATTAAAATATTAAAAACAAAGGAAATTTACTTTAGAAAACACAAAAAGTATAATACCATATATTGGCTAAACAAATATCATAATATTCGAAGACTAATAAAGACTAAAATAAAGCAAGCCCATAACGATTATATGGTTAAGGGAGCGGGTAGTTTGTATGAAGATCCTAAATATTTTTGGCCTTATGTAAAAACCCAAAAAAGTAATCAAGATATGCCAATGGAGGTTACTTATGAAAACATTAAAGGGAGCCAATAATATCGCTGATGGGTTTGCTAGTTACTTCAGATCAGTTTTTCTCCAAGGGAGAGCTTAAACTTAAATGCATATTCTCCAAAACAACACTTTTGCAAGACGCCAATCACTGAGCAGAAAATTCAAATGGCCATTAGAAAGTTAAACGGGAATAGATCAATAGGACCTGATGGACTCCCGAGTTAGATAATAAAGGGATCTGGTGAATTTTTACTAAAACCGCTGACACATGTATTCGATATCAATTTGAATACGTCAGTTTTCCCTTCATCTTGGAAAAGAAGTAAAATAATTCCTGTGTTTAAGGGTGGGATTAGGCAATGTATTGAAAATTATAGGCCAATGTCCATAATCAGTGCCATATCAAAAGTTTGAAATTGTATTATTCAATATATAATGAAGCAAAGTATCTTCCATTCAGCAACATGGCTTTCTTCCAATGAAATCAACTTTAACAAACCTCATAACATTTGTACAGTGCATGCATGAAGCTTTGAACAGGAAGTCTCAAGTTGATGTTATCTATACAGATATGGAGAAGGTTTTTGATAAAGTAAAACACAGTATAATTGTTCAGTCACTTAAACATATGAGCTTAACAGATAACCTTGTGAACTTGGTATTGTCATACTTGCGTGATAGAGAACAGTATGTTGAGGTAAAGGGTGCAAAATCTAAGATTTATAGCAGTACATCAGGAGTTTCCCAAGGTTCAAACTTGGGCCCTTTGCTATTCATAATTTCTATAAATGATAAAATATATGTGATGTAGTTAGGCACTTAGGAACACTGCTTTTGCTGATGACTTAAAGCTGTTCTTCGAGGTTTCAACTGGTCAGGACTGTGATTGCCTGCAGGAAGACCTTAATTGTGTGTATGAGTGGTGTAAAACTAATGGATTCAGTCTGAATCTACGTCTATGACTTCTTCACTAAAGATTAGTATGCAGTAGTTCATGACTATAGAGTTAATGACAATGTACTGCAAACAGCAAATGTGCATAAGGATCTGTGAATTTTATTAGAAAGTTCCTTAAATTTTAATGAACATATATCACACATGATCAATAATGCACATAAAACAATGGGGTTTATCATTAGATCCACCAAGCAGTTTAATATTGAATTGTGTCTTAAGCTCGTTAATAGTCTGGTTTTGCCTAGATTGGAGTATGGTGGTGCCATCTGGTCACCACAATATGAAGTATGGATAAAGTCTATTGAAAGCGTGTAACAAGTTTTTGAAGTATATATCTCACAAAAAGATTGGCTTTTATCCACCCCAAGGGTACAACCATTTACAATAATTGGGAATGTTTAATAGGTTGTCCCTAGAGAATCGCCGAATTAAGGCATGTCTTGTGTATTTGTTTAGACTTTTGAAGGATAATGTCCACAGTACTGAGATTTTAGGTCAACTTCCATTTTCAATAAATAAAAACCCATTCTATTTCAAAGTTCCAAGAACAAACTAATACAAAAACTCACTCTATCGAATGTGTAGTTATTTTAATAAGTATGCAGGTGACTTAGATCTCTCAGGATTAGAAAAAAATATAACATGTACTCACAGCATATGCTGTAATGTAGTTAAATAATATTTAATTTTAACTCATTATTATTCGAAATGTATCTGTAAATGGCTTAGGCTGTTGACACTGTGATTAATAAATAAATAAATAATGATCTTATAATATTCGGGTCTATACAGAAATTAAATTAAATATTTAGTTATAGACTGATCTTAAGATCTTGTTCCTTACTGGGTAATTTGTTATTCTCTTGACTGGAAAAAATATTGCTTCATCGCTTATTTGAATATTGTATGGCTCATGAATGATCCTTTACAGTAGAGCTTAATAAACTGTTGATTGTTATAATAAAATTATCAGATAATTAAAAGCAATGCATCAAAAAGGTAGAATTATTGTATCCATACAAATGTTTCAATGTTTGAATTACAATATGCCTAAAACTGTATTAAACATATTGCAGTCAATTGAACCAATACATACACATCACATCTCTTCCCTCTAAACCCCACTTATTTAAAACATGAATTTTTAAAAATTTCATTTCCTCACTTCTAAAACAACATCATAGGATATTTTTATTCCAACCTTATTGCCTTCAATACTTAACTCTTTTGACAGCATCACATATTTTTAATTTACAACCGTCGTTGCACATATTTTTTGCTTCAAACTTTAATTTTCGATGATTTATATTCATACTCAAATATGTTATTCATATAATGAGTAACATATTTGTAAAATCTGTGCGATGGAATAATGTTCTTCCTTCACCTGCATGATAATCATGACACAATGAATAATGGATTTCAAAACATATACATTTTCCAAAATGAAGTATAGTCTTCATTCTTGTTTTATTCGGTTATAATATATAAGAAAAATGTAGAGACATCTAGAATTTACCTTCTGGATTTAAAGCCCTCATGTTTTTCGTTTTCTCAGCATTAAAAGGCCTTACTTGAATCTGATGTTCTAACACTGCAGCTGGATATCTGTCATAAAACATTTCATTTACTGTCATGTCAAATGTAGGTATAACTTCTTGAGGGTAACATATTAACTGCCTGTATAGATTTGCATCAAATCTTTCGATATGTGAACAATTTACATTTAGGAATGGCTCTTCCAATGTATGAATCTATAAAAAAATATATATTTCTCAGATTATACTTAATATAATAATGCTTTTTAGCAACGTGGCTACTGCATAAATACAAGCATACAAAGCCAAATTTGTATATCAAATAATAAACATGTAAACTTCTATTTTATAGAAATGTAAAAGCCTACTAATCTAAATTTTTTGCTTTTATAATAGTCTTAATTTTAGTTGTCTTGTAATTTGAGGAGCTGCTCACAAGCGGTTTGTTGACTATTAAAATATAAAATGTTCTCTTTGATTTTACATCTAGTTCACCAACTGACTTCTCATAAAATCAAATATTACACGTTGTAAAGTATGATTGAAACATGTTTCACAATCAGACATTCACAATTCACTTCAACCCAAATAAAACCTTGGCTGATTTATCGGTACCAGTCGAGCATTCAAAATACACCTACCAGTAGTATTATTTTTTTTGGAACATGATAACATAAGTGGAAATAATTTGGTACGTTTGAATCACCAATATATATTTATTGACTAAGAAGAAGCAATAAGCAGTCACTTATCCCTTTGGACAGACTCAAGTATGGAATCACAAAAAATATTAATTCCCATTGCATAGTTATTATTGAATCTTCTAAGGTTTCAAAGTCTTCTATAATGTTTAGAAATAAAGAAGACATTATTGTCTTTGCATACCACACACAATTTTTGCTTGGCATAACTACTATGCTATCTCAAAAATACATTCAAAGACACTAAAGCCTTCCATACAGAGGTTCTTAAACTTCTTATTTTTCAGATTACTGATTATTTATTTTACCTCTTCTAATTTTTGTAGATATAAAGGTTCATTCAGATTCATATCATCTGTTCTTTCATCTTCTTCAGCATCAATATCAATAAATCGTAAAATAAACTGCTTGAACTTTTCCTTGCATTCAGCAACAGATACATTAGTACCCCAGATAACCAAATGAGTTGTTGTAGAATCAGTTTCGCTCCCTTCAGGAATTGTATCCAACTAAAATGAAAATATTTAGTACTTAAAAATAATTTATTTAAATATGTTAGTTTGGGTTAAATTTTCTCTGTTAGCGGATATTCTATTCATTTTAATGTATGTATATTAAAACAATATTTTAATCAAACTAGAATCTTGGTTTCGATGTGGAAATGCAGCAAATTTCGGGGAATTTTTGCCGACCACCAGACTAAGACAGTACACAAACAATTTTCCTTTTTATATAAAATCAACTATCTGAACTATCCTAAGTCACGCTTAGCACAAATAATTGAGTTCTACTGTATTTTTAATTTAGTTACCACTCTAATTGGAGAATGGAGATCCCCTCCACTATTTGACTTAAATCTTGAAGAACTGAGCCAGTATTAAATCAAAACTAGTAGTTATTATTGTTCAACAATAAAGACCGTGGAAGTACTACTGCGTTGTGTAAAAGTGTCGTGAAGTGCATCAACTGTGCATGTATCGATACTTGGACAACGTTGACGGCATAAGCCATATAACAGGTCACGGTATCCTAACGGGTATATTATAGGCCTTAGCCTTTCGTGGCATGTAGCACACACACATAAAAAAAAAGATTATTAACGAACCAGCCATTTTCAGTTTACAAGAATAAAGCATTAACTCTAATTTAAAATCCAAATTTAAATAGATGTAGAAATAAACAACTAGGAAACTTAAAAAAAAATCCCAGATTTTCTCCTCAATGAATAAAATGGAATTATGAAAAAAAAGCAGCTAAAAATTGCATAAAAGTAAAAGAAAATCATGTTGTTTCCCAACAATAAAAATGT